>JARGCV010000380.1:0-52434 GCA_034064705.1 Bothrops alternatus
CTGTTTTCTGTCTCTATCCATGCTAACATATCCATTACAGAGAGAGAGAGAGAGAGAGAGAGAGAGAGAGAGAGAGAGAGAGAGAGAGAGAGAGAGAGAGAGAGAGAGAGAGAGAGAGAGGGACAGATGATCCCACAATGATATCCTGCATCCAGTCACACCACACACTTCAGCTGGTTCCTAAATTAACCCATTTCCTCCACATGCACAACACCTGGGTCCTAAAAAGTGTGCACCAAATGTGAACCCAAAGTGGTTCCTGCACAAGCTTAACATTAACCAAGCAGAGCACAGGATGGATTGTATCTGCCTGGCCTGTCCCGTCCTGGCATGGTTCACGCTGCGCATCCTCCCAGGGTCTCGGTCCTTCTCACACACCAAGGATTTAGGACAGAGCCCTGGAATTCCTTGCTGGCATACTTCAGGATAGGGCCCTGCAACGGGCTATGGGTGGGAGGAGGGTCTGGCCTGGCCTGACAGCAGTGGAGAAAGGGCAAGACTGCACCAGAGAGAGAGATGTCTCTGCCATCCAATCCCGGGCACTGAGTAACTGCTTCTCCTCCCAGCCTGTGGTGAATGTAGTCTGGATTCCCAGAAGGGAGGGGCTGCGTTAGAGAGAGCAAAGAGAAAGGACAATTTAGATAGTTTGGTCATGAGGAAGAGACTTAACATGGCTCCTCCCTAGAGACTCTCAGACTATTATCTGTAATATGCAAGTAGTTGCTTTAGTCTGGCAAGACTCCGTCTCTAGGCGAGGAACAGTAAAGGAAACTGCTCAGAAATAACTCTACGTATCCTGACTGGTTCTTGGGACCTGACAATCCCTCTCATTCTAGAACACCCCGGCGTGCGTCTATAATATGCAAGTAGTTGCTTTAGTCTGGCAAGATTCCGTCTGTAGGTGCGGAATATGAAAGGAAACTGCTCAGAAGTAACTTTATGTGTCTTGATTAGTTCTTGGGGCTTGACAATCCGTCTCATTCTAGAACACCCCGGTGTGTGTCCCAGGAGGGTCGAATTGCAGACCTTGCTTCCATGCAACAACACCTGCAGGGATGACCTGGACTGCTCCCTGACCGAGAAGTGCTGCTTCACCGGTTGCAGCCGAGGCTGCCTGCCCTCACGTATGTCCAGGCCTCCTTCTCCACTTGCCCCCTTCCCCTTCTGTCCTCCACCTAAGCTCCAGGCAGCGGGGAGAGCCCACACAAACTCCCTTTTCTCACTCTCTTGCAGTCCGCAGTGAGGTATGCCAGTTACCTCTCGAACAGGGTAGCTGCAAACAACAGTTGCAGCGCTACTTCTATGATCCAGACAAGAAGAAATGTGTCTCTTACCGTGTCTGTGAGGCCAGCCGCAGAAACTTTGAGACCAAGGAGCTGTGTGAAAAGGCCTGTGGGAAAATCAGCAAAGGTACAGAGGATCCGTGTTGCATTGAGGTCCCTGGTCAGCTCAGCCCAGAAAGGCAATACTCACCCCCCCCCCAAGTGAGTTATGTCAGACAAGAAGCATCTTCCAAGCTTCTAGCTCTATTGGAAACTGTCTTTATTAGAGATTAACTTGATTAGGGACACTTCTTGCAAAAATGTAAGTACAGTACATCTCTCCCCCTCATTTTTGTAGCCCAAGAAACTAGGGAGGGTCCCTCCTGAGACATTTCCCAGGCCCCAATTCTTCTGGTGGACTCAGCTGCCTCTTCTCTGACTATTGCCTCATCTGCAGCTTTTCCTCCTGTCCCCCAAGGCCGTTCCCACAGACCATTACAGTTGCCAGAATTCCTGGAACCCTTTCTGAGGCCACTTTTCCACATGACCCATTCGGTCCCAACACAACATCAAATCTTAGACCTTTGGGTCCACTGAAGGTATTCAAGGAAAGGTGGCCCAGCCCACTTCCTGGAAGGAAAATATTCTTTCGCTCTCCATCTCACTGCCCTCTTTCCCTCTCTTCTGATCTCCTTCCCTCCTTGCAGAGGTTTGCAAACTGCCAAAAGTCACGGGTCCTTGTCTAGCATATTCACCACAGTATTACTTCAACTGGGAGACCAAACGTTGTGAAATATTTGTTTACGGATTGTGTGGTGGCAACGACAATCGCTTCTCCACCAAACTGGAGTGCCAAATGGTCTGTGGTGAATTTGGTAAGGAACAAGAATGAATGTGACCTTGTTTATACGCAAATGTGTTGTGTTTGTGGAAGACACCTCTACCCTAACCCTAATGACAGTCCAGTCATTAATAAGTTCTCCAAAGAGGGTCAACTCCATTGTCCTCCAGTTCAGGAGTGAGCCATTCTCACAATCCTAAGATTGTGTTTCCAACTTCAGTGTAGGACTGATCATCCAATGGTCTCCTGTTGGATAAAAACACGGTCATTGTGTTCACCTGGATGAGCACAATAGTGGGAGACAGTTCTGCCCACTGTCACTCTTAGACCTTTCCCCATTTTGCACAAGGCTGAAGTGACACAATATCCAAATGACAGTGAGGGTGGAGACATTCTAAATCAAACCACTCAATAGATGATAAGATGAGATGAGATGAGATGAGATAGCCTTTATTGTCATTTTTTTACTGTGGGTACAATGGCACACATCAAAAATGAAATTTAGTTGCCTGCTCTCAAAGTGAAACACATACATGACACAAACCTAAAACATACTATATACAACATATGTATACACACACACCCCTTCATATACATAAGAAATAAATATTAAATACTGTCCATCTTGAATATATAACGGAAGGAGGAAGCTTGAGGGTTCACAAGGTTATTGCTCTATGGAATGAAACTCTGGCCGAATCTGGATGTTCTGCTGTGGATACCGCGAAGCCCCCTCCTCCCGGAAGGGAACAAGCAAAACAGGTTGTGAAGAGGCTGTGTTGTGTCCCACATAATCTTACGGACCCTGTTCAAGCAAGGCTTCTGTGCTGTGTCCTGGATGGGAGGGAGGGAACTGCCAATGATCTTTTCGGCCATCCTCACCACCCTCTGCACTGCCTTCCTGTCTGAAGCAGGGATGCTTCCAAACCAGACTGTGATGCTGTATGACAGGATGCTCTCAGTTGCCCCTCTGTAGAAAGTGGTGAGGACAGGGGAAGGAAGATGTGCTTTTCTCATGCAACGCAGAAAATGCAGGCACTGCTGTGCCTGCTTCACCAGGGTGTTGCTGTTGAGCAACCAAGTCAGCCTACCCTACTCGATAGCTGCATACCCAGGAATTTGATGCTGATAACCATCTCCACAGATGAATCATTAATGCACAGAGAAGTGTGGCTGTGCCTGCCTTTTCTGAAATCAACAATGACCTCTTTGGTTTAATTGGTCTGTTTGTCAGCAAAACCAGGATAAACTGCATGAACTGCAGGGACGTCTCTGCCCAGGAGATTTTTTTTCCACTCCCTGAAGGGAGAGTGGGAGGTTGGGGAGGAGAAGAAAGCAGAAGGACCCACTCAGGACTTCCAGTAGTCTCACTTGTCTCTAGGACCCAGCTTGTGAGTTGGTGGTTGACAAAATAGACCCACTACACCACCCTGGCAAGTGATCCAGGCAGAAGCTGCTATCCACGATAAGGCTAAGCCCCCTCTGCTCTACTCTGCTTATCCAGGAGCAGAAGCCCTTTGCCCACCCACCACTCCCCTCTTTTCTTCACAGAGCAACAGCAACAGCAAGAGCAACAGCAACAACAAAAACAACGCCCCAAAGAATGAGTCCCTCCACGATATCCCTGCATGGAAGCGCGACCTTGGGAGCAGATGCCTCCACTGTGGCTGCCACGGCCACTGCCCCAGCTGCGTTCCTGTTTGATCTTCCTGTCTTCTCAAGAATAAAGACATGACTTTCCCTGCATACTCTGAGTGTGGTTCTTGAGTGGGAGATGGTGTGGACTTTGTGGGAAGCAAAGCAAGGACCCTGTGGTTGTCCAGGAGACTTGAGGGACCGTCTCATCCCAATGGGATTAGCCCACCCCACTCATGCCGGCAAAGGAGGCATGCTCTGGGCTTCATCAGCCAGAGTATTCCAGCTGGGGGGGAGGGTCCAGGAGAGGAGCCTTCTCTGCTGTTGCATCTGCCCTCTGGAACATTTTGGCCCCCTCCCCGAGTGAGGTGGACTCCAGCCCTCCTGAAATTTCATAAGAACCTAAAGAACTGGCTCTGCCAGTTAACCTGGGCTACAAAGGGGGGATGGTTACATGGGAGGGGAAGATCTATAAAGTAAGAACATACCCCGCATCCCACCGCCTCAAACCTCTCCCACCCTCCCTCTCTTTTAATTGGGGTGTAGCATTTGGATCTTCACAGTATTTTATTTATGTCCTTTAGCTTTTTTTAAGGTTGTAAGCAACCCAGAGGGATAAGAAGAGCAAATTAAATTTTACAAACCAATAAGCAAATCAGGACCTCCAGGGTTCTTGCCCGGAGCCAGTCTGTGGGGGATCCATGTCTCTGTCCATCTTTGCCATGTAAATGCAATAAAATAAGCATCCCTGACTATAAACATTGCTCCAGCAAGACAGTTTCCCTCTGCTTAATTCTTCTTCCTTCTGGGGACCTCTGGAGCAGGACTTTGGGACGCTGGCTTGTTCACACCATGGAATTTCAAAGAAAGAAGAGAAAGAAGCAGAATAACAGAACAGCAGAGTTGGAAGGGACCTTGGAAGTCTTCTAGTCCATCCCCCTGCTCAAGCAGGAGACCCCAGACCATTTCAGACAAATGGTTGTCCAATCTCTTCTTAAAGACGTCTTCCAGTGTCGGAGCACCCACAGCTTCTGGAGGGAAGCCCTTCCACTGATTAATACACTGTCAGGAAATATCTCCTTAGTTCAAGGTTGCTTCTCTCTTGGGTTACTTTCCATCCATTGCTTCTTGTCCTGCCTTCAGGTGCATAAGGAAAGTATTCCAGAAACCACTGTGTATCAGAGGCAAGCCCCTTTTTTACTGAATTTTCACCTCTTTCTGCCACTTGCCAATATGATGGGTTAGGATGCACACTGGCCAAAGAGACCCCCTTCTCTTCATGCTGAAGAACGCTCCTTTCAATCCTAGCCCCTCATCCGTGACAATGTGCAGATAGCCAGGAGCTTGGAGATGGTCCAGCAGCACCACTTCTTACCTAGATCCAATTTTGACCAAGAAGACCATGAATCTGAGGTACTTTCCCTCACCTGACACAGATCCACCAGGTCCATGGAGTGCAACAAGGTGGGGTAGATTCCTCCCCAGGTTGTGACACAAACTGAGCTATTTGCGCATTTACATCTGACATCAAGAAACTAACATGGAAGCCAAGATTTGTGTTGCTATCTTGGAATGCAAATTTATTATGATTCACAGCAGTGTTTCTCAACCCTGGCAACTTTAAGGTACTGGCTGAGGAATTCTGGGACTTGAAGTCCACTCATTTTAAAACTGCGAAGGTTGAGAAACTCTGGGTTTAAGAAGAAGGTCGTGGAAAGGGGCACCAGTGACTGATGCTCGCCAGGGTAGGAGTGAAACTGGACTGGCATCTAATATGCCTTTTATAACATCCTCAGCCCCAACCTCTTATTGCATTGTTCTAGCCTAGCCATTGCCAAATGCACACTGGGTGGAGTTAAATGTACCTCCGCGGGGTGAGGATTTCCTTGTGGAAACTGCCTCCAGCTCTGGCACTGCTTTCTGGGCTTGGCTCTCCTGCCTTGAGGAAACATCTCATTGGAGAAGTCCCACAAACCACTGGTTAAACTGCCACCATCCCTCAGCACCTTTTATATGCTCCCTCTGCCTTGACCGAGAGACTTCCTTCCTCCTGAGAGACCATGTGGGCCAGGCTTCTTCTCGTGGGGATGCTCCTCTCCTTCTCTGCTGACCTCCATGCGGCTGGTGGAGGGGATGGTGGTCAAAAGAGCCAGACTCCTGTGAACAGTGAGTAGACCCTCAGCCAACCCCTGCTGGGAAGTGGATCTGAGAAGCCGGTTTGGCTGGGCTGGGACTCCTTTCTCCTCTGGAGTGGGTTTCAGGTAACACCTCCCATTCCCTTACTTCTCCTCCACAATAACCTGGGAATCTGTTGCTCCTTAAGCAGTCCAGAAAGCTCCTTTGGGGCAGATGCAACATAGGTGCAACTGTCTTCATCCAAAGCTTGCTCCACTTCAGGAAGTGTGGAGTGGTATTGGAGGGGCACAAGGCAACACCTCCCACTCCCTTAAAACTCCATCTCAATAACCTGGGAATCCATAGCTCCTTAAGTAGCCCAGAAGGCACCTTTTGGCAGAAGCAGCCCAGGTGACCAACGCTTGCTCCACGACTGTGGAAGAACTGTCCTCCTTCAGGAGAGAGATAATGAGTTGGAAGGGACCTTGGAGGCCTTCTAGTCTAACCACCTGCTCAAGCAGGAGACCCTACAGACTGATGCTTCCAGAGGACCATGGTTCCTGGAACAAGAGAGAGTTTAGATGGTTGACAGAACAACAGAAGTAAGGTCCCTATTGAATCAGAACAACAGCCCATTCAGTGCAGCTGTCAAGTCCCAGAGAACCCTCTGAATGTATCTCAGATTAGGATTAAGAAACCTGCTTTCCCCACCATTAGCCTGCATGATCAACAGCTACTAATGATCAATGCAATGTTATCTTCCAGGAGTTCTCTTCTGTTACATTGATGTTGACAACCATCTCCACATCTTGTGAGAGAGAGCTCTTTAGCGTAAGGGGGCCATACAAAGACGCATCTCCACCATTGGGTCCCATCTACTGATCCACTAGGTTCCAGCATTATCGTGGAGGAGACAGAGACATTTCTGCTTCCTCACTCATTTTATAGACCCTTAATGTATGGGAAACTTCCTCTCGCTTCTCCTAACTCCAGAACCCGGTGGAATTGTTCACTGTTGTCAAATGTGGAATAGACAGAAAGAATCACTTTGCAATGGAATTCATGGCTGCAAATTGGGAAGTTAGTCACCAGCTCTGTTGACTTGTGAAATGAAGAAACAGAAAAAGCTGTAGCAATAGTTAGGTAAGAGAAACTACTAATTACACATTGACCTTAGAAGAACAGCTGTTGAGGAACAATGAAGTGAGGAATGAGGGTGGGCTTCCCATAGATATTTGGTGAGGACCTGTGCACTCTGCCCCCTCCCCAGAAATTCAGCCCTCCCTTGCCCATGCTGTATGAGACTGGGCAGAGGGGGGCTGGACTGCTCCACTTTGCACAACTGCTGGGTGTGAAACCAAACAAAGAAGCAGGACAGGAAGGGACCAACCATGCCTTTATGGGATGCTAAGTTCTGCTCCTTCAGTTCCTCAACTGGAGGGGGCACTCATAGAGCAAAGGGTCTGGGACAATGAGAGATGCTTGTTGATGGAGGAAATGAAAATATGGGCAGTGTGGATACACACACAAATACACACCTGTTCCTATGGTGCCACTGGTTCTCCAAAGGACCCACCCTCACCAGGCTCACCTTCGGGAAGAGAAATAGATTGTAGGTAGAGAAACACTGCAGTAGATACGATAGGAGGGACTCCTATTCAACAACTTAGGTCTTCCACCACCCGTTTTCTGCTTTCCAGCCAATGTAGATACCAGCTAGTTGCCAGTTAGATGGCTCCTAGGCTTCTGAGAGTCATGTTCTCCCCATGACAGAGCTGTGTGCAGCCAACAACCACAAAAAGGGCATCACAGGGTGGGTGACAGATCTGTTCCACAATTGCCGTGTCCTCCTGGCCGTGCCCACTTGAGAGGTGGAGCATCCGGTGCCAACCCTTCATGCTTGGCCTTCTTCTCTGCTCCTCAGGTGCCTGCCAGCTCCCTGCAGATAAAGGTCCCTGTGACAAGTTAGAACTTCGTTGGTTCTACAACTCAGGGTCCAAGAGGTGTGAACGTTTCTTCTATGGAGGCTGCTATGGGAATGCCAACAATTTCAAGGACATCAACGAATGTGACCGCCGCTGCTTCTCCCCAGGTGAGTCCCAGTCCGAGGAAAGAGGAACATTGGCTGTAGGCCAGGTGGCCTTTGTCCAGCAAAGCTATCTTGGGAGAAGAAAGGAAAGGAGGAAGGAAGGAAGGAAGGAAGGAAGGAAATGGATTGAGAAAGAAGAAATGGGGAAGGAAAAAGAGGAAAAGAATGTTGTCCCTCACAATGCTGTCAAAGCTACGGTCTGTCATAGACTTCAATTCATGAGACGATACTTCAAAAAGAGAAATGAGAAGGACAGATGGGCAAGTGCAGTGCTCAGGAGAGAACAGAGGGAAGGATGGAGTGAACCAGCAGTAGTTCATTTTCCTCTTTTGATGCACAATGAGGTTGGTTAGGGTTAGGGTTAGGGCTAGGGCTAGGGTTAGGGTTAGGGTTAGGGTTAGGGTTAGGGTTAGGGTTAGGGTTAGGGTTAGGGTTAGGGTTAGGGTTAGGGTTAGGGTTAGGGTTAGCAGTTCTTGCCCAGTTATCTGGGGATAGTTTACCTCTGTTGCCCTCAAGGAAGTGGACAGGATCCTAGGGACTCCTGTGTTTTGTAACCATGTCTCTCCTGGCTTGTGAAATGTTCCCAGGAGGAGACATGTGGATGGGTTTCTGGAGTGATTGATGCTTCCCCATGGGGGGAGGGTTAGTCCTCCAGCCTATGAAGGAAGCTTTCGTCTGCCCTCTTTTTAAGAGGCCATTGGCAGACTCCATTTTGTTAGATAATTTTCATCCTGTCTCTGATCCTCTTTTTTCTGGTGAAGGCTGTTGTGTTGCAGCTCCAGAGGTTCCTGAATAAAATGGATTATCTAGATCCTTTCCACAGGGTTCAGACCTTGATATGGGATGAAAATGGCATGAGAGCCCCTTTTTAATGATCTCTGTCGAGAGTGGGATGGGGGTAATGTGTCCACCTTCCCTCTACTTGACCTCTTGGTGGCCTTCAATACCACCATCCATGGTATCCTTCTGGGGCAGCTTCCGGGGTTAGAAGTGGGCGGGCCTCTGTGTTGCCCTGGTTCACTTCCTTTCTCCGTGGTCACTCTCAGTTGATCTTGATATGAAGTGACAGGTCAAGTCCTCGTCCACTGCTTTGTGGGGTCCTGAGGGGCTCAGCGCTGTCTCTGTTTCTGTTCCCTACTAAATAAATTTACCTCTGCATGCATGCAGGTTCAGCCCCTTTTGAAATATTTTCCCCGTCTTCTTTCCTCTCTCATCCAAACTGCCTGTGGTCTTACAGTTACCAATGTTTCCTCTCAGCTGTATTTTGTCCTTCAAAACCACAACAACGCCAGGAATTTAACAGTACATCCTCCTTGCTGTCGGCATTAAACTTCTGGCTATTTTCACTTAGTTTGCTCAACCTCTTCCCACTTTTCATCTTAAGGGTGAAGCCAAGAGCTTCTAACTCCCCCTTATGCCCCCTCCCCACATCTGTTCCTTGGTTTATACCCCAGCCGGATGAAAGACTATGAATAATTCCTTAATTTGAGAGGGCTGACAGACCCCCTCCCCAACCAAAGCCTTCCTGAATTCACAGATAATTTTCAAAGAGAACAAAAATGCTCCCACTTTACTGATAGGAATCCCATCTCTTTCCCACCCCCCAAAATCTTGCAGATATCAACAAGCCTGGTAAGTGTCCCATCTCAACTGATTACGCTGCTTACACTTTTTATGGGAGACACTGCTCCTCCGATTCCAGCTGCCCGAGCACTCAGCGCTGCTGTGCAACTACCCGCGGGAAGCAATGTCTACGCCCAAGTGAGGGTAAGTCTGCTTCCTGGGCTGGGAGGGAGAGGAGGGCTCAGGAGGGTGCCTGCTAGGCCTGCTACAAAGGACAGCAGAGCTGTGGCAGGCTTGCAAGGTTCTTACTCTGTCACAAAATGCCACAGGACCTTAGAAGGAAGCCGGTCCGTGGCGCTTCATCCTCCGAGAGCTACAAGATTTGAGCTTTCCAAAGAATGGAATGGGACAACTTGCCACGGGATACCTCAAATCAAGATAACTATAATATGTTGAATAATAATAAAATAAATACTAATAACATTAAAAGAAGAACGGGCCTAAAATACAGCTCTCTTGTATTAAGTTGTCCCACGGTGAATTGCCCAACGGCAAGTTGGCAGCAAGAAGTTGGTGGCAGAGCGTTGGCTGCGGAGAGTTGCTGCTGCGAGTTCTCCTATACCAGGGGTAGACATCCTGGGCTCTTTTATGACTCGTGGACTTCAACTCCCAGAATTCCTGAGGCACCATGGGGGAACTATGGCCCCCTCATGACTCGTGGACTTCAACTCCCAGAATTCCTGAGCCAGCATGGGGGAACTACGGCCCCCTCATGATTGGTGGACTTCAACTCCCAGAATTCCTGAGCCAGCATGGGGGAACTATGGCCCCTTCATGACTCGTGGACTTCAACTCCCAGAATTCCTGAGGCACCATGGGGGAACTATGGCCCCCTCATGACTGGTGGACTTCAACTCCCAGAATTCCTGAGCCTGCATGGGGGAACTATGGCCCCTTCATGACTGGTGGACTTCAACTCCCAGAATTCCTGAGCCTGCATGGGGGAACTATGGCCCCTTCATGATTGGTGGACTTCAACTCCCAGAATTCCTGAGCCAGCATGGGGGAACTATGGCCCCCTCATGACTGATGGACTTCAACTCCCAGAATTCCTGAGCCTGCATGGGGGAACTATGGCCCCTTCATGATTGGTGGACTTCAACTCCCAGAATTCCTGAGCCAGCATGGGGGAACTATGGCCCCCTCATGACTCGTGGACTTCAACTCCCAGAATTCCTGAGGCACCATGGGGGAACTATGGCCGCCTCATGACTGGTGGACTTCAACTCCCGGAATTCCTGAGCCAGCATGGGGGAACTACGGCCCCCTCATGACTGATGGACTTCAACTCCCAGAATTCCTGAACCTGCATGGGGGAACTATGGCCCCTTCATGATTGGTGGACTTCAACTCCCAGAATTCCTGAGCCAGCATGGGGGAACTATGGCCCCCTCATGACTGATGGACTTCAACTCCCAGAATTCCTGAGCCTGCATGGGGGAACTATGGCCCCTTCATGATTGGTGGACTTCAACTCCCAGAATTCCTGAGCCAGCATGGGGGAACTATGGCCCCTTCATGACTCGTGGACTTCAACTCCCAGAATTCCTGAGCCTGCATGGGGGAACTATGGCCCCTTCATGATTGGTGGACTTCAACTCTCAGAATTCCTGAGCCAGCATGGGGGAACTATGGCCGCCTCATGACTGGTGGACTTCAACTCCCAGAATTCCTGAGCCAGCATGGGGGAACTATGGCCGCCTCATGACTGGTGGACTTCAACTCCCAGAATTCCTCAGCCAGCATGGGGGAACTATGGCCCCTTCATGACTCGTGGACTTCAACTCCCAGAATTCCTGAGGCACCATGGGGGAACTATGGCCGCCTCATGACTGGTGGACTTCAACTCCCGGAATTCCTGAGCCAGCATGGGGGAACTACGGCCCCCTCATGACTCGTGGACTTCAACTCCCGGAATTCCTGAGCCAGCATGGGGGAACTACGGCCCCCTCATGACTGATGGACTTCAACTCCCAGAATTCCTGAGCCTGCATGGGGGAACTATGGCCCCCTCATGACTGATGGACTTCAACTCCCAGAATTCCTGAGCCTGCATGGGGGAACTATGGCCCCTTCATGATTGGTGGACTTCAACTCCCAGAATTCCTGAGCCAGCATGGGGGAACTATGGCCCCCTCATGACTCATGGACTTCAACTCTCAGAATTCCTGAGCCAGCATGGGGGAACTATGGCCGCCTCATGACTGGTGGACTTCAATTCCCAGAATTCCTGAGCCTGCATGGGGGAACTATGGCCCCTTCATTATTGGTGGACTTCAACTCTCAGAATTCCTGAGCCAGCATGGGGGAACTATGGCCGCCTCATGACTGGTGGACTTCAACTCCCAGAATTCCTGAGCCAGCATGGGGGAACTATGGCCACCTCATGACTGGTGGACTTCAACTCCCAGAATTCCTCAGCCAGCATGGGGGAACTATGGCCCCTTCATGACTCGTGGACTTCAACTCCCAGAATTCCTGAGGCACCATGGGGGAACTATGGCCGCCTCATGACTGGTGGACTTCAATTCCCAGAATTCCTGAGCCTGCATGGGGGAACTATGGCCCCTTCATTATTGGTGGACTTCAACTCTCAGAATTCCTGAGCCAGCATGGGGGAACTATGGCCGCCTCATGACTGGTGGACTTCAACTCCCAGAATTCCTGAGCCAGCATGGGGGAACTATGGCCACCTCATGACTGGTGGACTTCAACTCCCAGAATTCCTCAGCCAGCATGGGGGAACTATGGCCCCTTCATGACTCGTGGACTTCAACTCCCAGAATTCCTGAGGCACCATGGGGGAACTATGGCCGCCTCATGACTGGTGGACTTCAACTCCCGGAATTCCTGAGCCAGCATGGCTCAACTTGGAAACCTCTCCCTTTCCCCTCAGCATGGCTGGCTCAGAAATTCTGGGAGTTGAAGTCCACATATCATTAAAGGGCCAAGTTTGAAGACTCCTCAGTTACAGGAACATATGAAAACATAATTAATGTCAATTAATGTAGACTTTATTAGTTTAGAGCAGGGGTAGGCAACCTTGGCTCTTTTATGACTCATGGACTTCAACTCCCAGAATTCCTCAGCCAGCCCAGCTCAGCATGGAAACCTCTCCCTTTCCCCTCAGCATGGCTGGCTCAGGATTTCTGGGAGTTGAAGTCCACCAGTCATAAAAGAGCCAAGGTTGCCTCCCTCTGGCCTAGACCCTCCAGGGAAGCTTTGCTGTGAACGCTCAGCCCAGCAAAAGTGAGCCTCCATGGAAGCTGAAGGAGGGAAGAAGGAGGCGCACAAGTCAGAGCTGCCAGAGGAGGATGGTGGTGCTGCCAGCCTGTGCTGAGGCGGTCTCAGTTGGATAGAATAGAATAGAATAGAATAAAGAATTAGAATTGAATAGAATAGAAATTAGAATAGAATAGAACAGAACAGAACAGAACAGAACAGAACAGAACAGAACAGAACAGAACAGAACAGAATATAGAATAGAATAGAATAGAATAGAATAGAATAGAATAGAATAGAATAGAATAGAATAGAATAGAATAGAATTATGGATAGAATAGAATAGAAGCTGGAAGGGACCTTGGAGATCTTCTAGTCTAGCCTCCTGCTCAAGCAGGAGAACCTATATAGTCTCAGACAGGTGACTGTCCTGTCTCTTCTTAAAAACCTCCAGCGATAGAGCACTCATGATTTCTGGAGGTGATTTCTGTTCCTCTGGTTGATTGTCCTCAATGCCAGGAAGTTTCTCCTTAATTCCAGGTTGTTTCTCTCCTTGGTGAGTTTCCATCCGTTGCTTCTTGTCATTCCCTCTGGTGCTTTAGTCCTGGCCCCCTCAGCCTTGTGGATCAGCTTCCCTGCGTAGCAGGAATGGGAGAGAAACCTGATGCCAACTGGCCAGAGAAAACCCTTCAGTGATGCCCTGCAGCAACCCACCCACCCACCTTTGGCACATTTGGCCAGACCATTCCATCAGCCTCATGCAGTGTGGCAAAAGACCCCCCCCCCCACTTACTAATTACCAACCCCTTTGCCCACGATGGCCCTGCCAGGCTGAGGAACATGTTGCCGCATTTGGAGACGGACTCTCCTTCAACTAGTGTACAAGCTCCACTCTGTGACTGAATGCCTTCTTCCCTTGTGTCCCCCTTTCCCCCCCCCCAGAGAATGCAGGATACTGCCCGCTGCTGATTCGCCCACCCAGCAAAAGAGACGGCTCTCTTTGCTTCGCCAACTGCACCAATGACTTCGAATGCTTCGTCTCTGGCTTTCACCGGACAAAGTGCTGCCCCTTTGAGAACAGGAAGCTGTGCATGGAAGCTGTGGAAGGTCCCTCTGCTTTCTCTCTCCCCTCCCCCTCCCCACCAGCCCCCACCCTCCATGGAGCAGGGTCTGATAGGCAGAGCCCTCAAGCCCGTCATTTCACCCTCGGTCTATTCACATCAGCTGGTTCCTAAATTCACCTGTTTCCTGTACACGTGCGACACATGTGTCATAAAGGGAAGAAATATGTAAGGTGTTAATAAAGGAGAATGAGGGGTCCTTGGTACTCTAAGCGCTTTCTGGTTTTTTTGCAGAAGTTTCATGACCCAACTAGGCAGCATAATCAGTGCTAGTAAAGAGTGCAGTTTGCTGTCAGTTTATATTCTGGCATTTCGGACAAATGGCTTTCCAGTCTCTTCTTAAAAACGTCCAGTGTTGGAGCATTCACTGCTTCTGGAGGCAGGTTGTTCCACTGGTTAATTGTTCTCACTGCCAGGAAGTTTCTCCTTAGTTCCAGGTTGCTTCTCTCCTTGGTTAGTTTCCATCCGTTGCTTCTTGTCCTGCCTTCAGGCGCTTTGGAGAATAGCTTGACTCCCTCTTCTTTGGGGCAGCCCCTGAGATATTGGAACACGGCTATCATGTCCCCGCTCATCCTTCTTTTCATTAGACTGGACATACCCAATTCCAGCAGCCGTTCCTTATATGCTTTAGCCTCCAGTCCCCTAATCATCTTTGTTGCTCTTCTCAACATCTTTTTTACATCATGGTGACCAAAATTGGATGCAATATTCCAAGTGTGGCCTTACCAAGGCCTTGTAAAGTGGTATTAATACTTCATGTGATCTTGATTCTATCCCTCTGTTAATGCAGAGGGATGCTTGATTGGAGTACAATATTGGGTTATTGTTTACTATAAACAATATCCCAATCAAGAAACTGCCAAAGAAGCCAACAGGAAAAAGCCCAACCAAGACTCTCTAAGACCACCCCCCCAAACACTGACAAGGTAAGATGCCAGAATATAAACTTAAAGCACACTCTACTCCTTACTAGCACATAAGACAAGCTCTAATAATGAAATGTCTGCAAGAAAACAAGCAAGTTAAGAGAGCACCAAGGAACCCTCATATAGGGTGTGCACTTAGTGTTAAGCCACAAAGTTACCCTCACAAGCTTAACAGTAACCAAGTTGAACAGAGAGGCAGGCTGTAGATCCTTAGCCTTTCCCTGTCCTGGCACAGTTTCGCATTGTGAGTCCTCCCAGGTCCCCTGTGCGACTCTTCCAAGCTACCAGAACCAAGCCCTGCATTGGGGTGGGCGTGGGAGGGGGTTCTTGTCCAATTTGAGAACAGGGGAGGAAGGGACACAGCCACACTGGAGGGACCTTTCTGCCATCCAATCCTGAGTAATGGCATCCTCTTCCCTGCCTGTGGTGGAATGTAGCCTGGATTCCTATAAGGGAGAGGCTGCATTTCAGAAAGCAAGGAGGCAGGAAAATTTAGATAGTTTGGTCATGAGGCAGAGACTTGAGAAAGCTCCTTCCTAGAGATTCTCAGACTTGTATCCGTAATATGCAAATAGTTGCTTTAGTCTGGCAAGATTCCATCTCTAGGTGAGGAACAGTAAAGAAAACTGCTCAGAGATAACTCTACGCATCCTGATTGGTTCTTGGGACCTGACACTCCCTCTCATTCTAGAACACCCTGGTGTGTGTCCCAGGAGACACGAAGTGCAGACCTTTGCTCCCTGCAATGACACCTGCATTGATGACCAAGATTGTCCCCTGACCAAGAAGTGTTGCTTCACCGGCTGCAGCCGAGGCTGCCTGCCCCCAGGTGCGTCCAGGCCCCCTTCTCCCACCTGCTTCCTTCCTCCTCCATCCTCCGCTTGAGCCTCTGAGCCAGAGGCCAAGCGAGCTCCCCTCTCTCCCTCTCTCGCAGTCCGCAGCTACGAGTGCCAGCCACCTCCAGACCAGGAAAGCTGCTCAAAGAAGGTGCAGCGCTACTACTATGACCAGCAAAAGAAGGAATGTGTCTCTTACCATGTCTGTGAGGACAAAAGCAACAACAACTTTGAGACCAGGGAGCTGTGTGAAAAGGCCTGTGGGAAAATCAGCAAAGGTACAGAGGATCCATGTTGCATTGAGGTCCCTGGTCAGGTCAGTCCACAGAAGCAACACTTCCCCGCCCCCCCCCCCGGGTGAATTAGATCAGACGAGAAACACCCTCCAATGTTCCAGCTCTTTTAGATACACTAAGAAAGTGTCTTTATTGGGGACTAACTTTATTAGGGACACATAGAACTTGCAAACAGGAAAGCATTTCCCCGTCATCTTTTGCAGCCCAGGAAACTAGGGAGGGTCCCTCCTGAGATATTTCCCGGGCCCCAATTCCTTCGGTGGACTCAGCTGCCTCTTCTCTGACTGTTGCCTCATCTCCAGCTTTTCCTCCGTTCCCACAGACCATCATAGTTACCAGAATTTCTGGCACTCGTTCTGAAGCCACTTTCCGACATGACCCATTCAGTCACAACACAACATCACATCTTAGACCTTTGGGTCCACCTAAGGCTTTCTGGGAAAGGTGGCCCAACCCACTTCCTGGAAGAAAATGATTCTTTCTCTGTCCATCTCACTTTCCTTCTCCTGTGTTCTCATTCCCTACAGAGGTTTGCAAACTACCATCAGATTCTGGTCCCTGTTTAGCATATTCAGAATCTTATTACTACAACTGGGAGACTAAAACCTGTGAAATATTTGTTTATGGAGGATGCCAAGGCAACCAAAATCGCTTCTCCACCAAACTGGAGTGCCAAATGGTCTGTGATGGATTCGGTAAGGAACAAAAAAGCATGTGAGATTGCGTATATGCACAAATGTGTGTGTGAAAAACAGCCCTACCCTAACCAAAATCCAGTCATTAATCATTTCTACTAAGACACCACCTACATCGTCCTCCAGTTCATGAGTGAGCCATTCTCATTATCCTCAGAGTACTGAGATTGTGTTTCCAACTTCACTGTGGAACCGATCGTCCAATGGCCTCTTTGTGTTGGGTAAAAACTTGGTCATTGTGGTTACCTGGATGAGCACAATAACGGGAGATGGTTCTGCTCACTGTCACTCTCTTTCCCCTTTTTTTCAAAAAGTTGATGTGACACAACAACTAAACAACACTGAAGGTGGAGACAACCTCTCTGCTCCGGTCTTTTGCAAAACAAGTCTTATGAAACAATAGTATCCTGAGGTGGGGTTGTCAAGACAGTGGCTGTGACTATCTGATTGAGACCCCCTCCCCCTTTTTTATCTTGCATCACACACATGACAGCATGGGATGTACAAAGAAGGCTGATGGTCCTCCTAAGAAGGAGGACTCTTGCTATGGGGTCATGACTGGTGCTGGTGGGTTTCCTGGCTGGTGATGCATTGGAGGGGAGGACAGCAAAGCTGGGGAGGGTAGAGGGGAAAATGCCACAATAAGCAAAAAAACAGAAGAAGCAGCATGAGGGTAGAGGAGGGTTTGGCACAGGGACACTCTTGTCAGGAGAGATTTCCCACAATATTACTACAACTGGAAAACCAGAAGTTCTGAAACATTCATTTATGGATTGTGCCTTGGCAATGATAATCATGTCTCCATTTTTTCCATCTATTGATTGGCCAGTGTGCAGTCTTTGACTCAGCAGGGGGAAAGGCCCAGGCTGGGGAGAAGAAAGCAGAGGGACCCACTCAGGACTTCCAGTAATCTCACTTGTCTCTGGGACACAGCTTGTGAGTTGGTGGTTGGCAAAATAGATCCACTACAGCACTATGGCAAGAGATTCAGGCTGACAAGAAGTTTCACCCACCACAATGCTAAGCCCCCTTGGCTCTGCTCTGTTTATCCAGGAGCAGAAGCCCTTTGCCCACCCACCACTCCCCTCTTCTCTTCACAGAGCAACACCAACACCCCCCAAAATGAGTCCCTCCATGACATCCCTGCATGGAAGCGCGATCTTTGGAGCTGACGCCTCCATCATGGCTGCCATGGCCACTGCCCCAGCTGCGTTCCTGTTTGAGCTTCCTCCCTTTTCAAGAATAAAGACATGACTTTCCCTGCATACTCTGAGTGTGGTTCTTGAGTAGGAGATCAACACCCCAGGCTGCTGTGGGAAACCAACAGCAACCCAGGATGTCCTAGTGCTCTTGCCTGGAGCCAGACTGTGCTGGTTCCAGACAAACACAACCAGCTGAACAGCTGAGGCTCCAGCAAGACAGTTTCCCTTCTGCTCAATCCTTCCTCTTCCTGGGTTCTCATCCGGGACCTCTGGAGCAGGACTTTGATCCAGAGCTATAAGCTTCTTCACACCATTAAATTGCAGCAACGTGAAAGAAGCCATCAGGAAAGAATTCCAGCAACTGCTATGTACCAGATGCAAGCTCCATTTGTAATCAAATCACATCCTTGCACCCCTTTCTCCCCCCTGCCCAATATAGGTGCTTAGGGGACAGTTTCTCCCGAGGGAAAGACCTCACTTTCCACCTCTCTCTCCTTTCAGTGATGGATGGATCTGGGATCAGGCTTTTTGCTGCCGAGAATGTGGAAATCCGTTCTCACATCCATCGTGTCCCCACAAGTGTTGGCCTGGGAGGTCCGCTGTGTCCCTCCATCCAGAGCTAGCTTGCATGCTGCCAAGGAGGCCCCCTCTGAGGCTGAAGGGAGGGGTCTCTCTCTCCAGTAGCCCCTCATTTGTGCCACAATGTGCCACAGGAGGGTGGAGACAGTCCAGCAATGGCAGGTCCCACTTCCCAGCCAGATTCGGAAGACAATGAATCTGAGGCAGACTTTCCCTCGTCTGGCACAGATCCACCAGGCCCATGGAGCACAACAAGGTGGAACAGAATGTTCTCCACCAGATTGTAATGCAAACTGTGCTATTTGCACACCTACAGAAACTAACATGGAAGCCAAGATTTGCATTGTGATCTTGGAATGCATGTTCTACTATGAGTGACAGCAGTGTTTTTCAACCCTGGCAGCTTTAAGATTCTGGCTGAGGAATTCTGCGAGTTGAAGTCCACTCATTTTAAAACTGCTAAGCTTGGGACACTCTGGGTTTCAGAAGAAGGTCGTGGAAAGGGGCACCAGGGGGAGAGTGCAACTGGACTGGCCTCTAATATGCCTTTTATAATATCCTGCAACAAATGCAAGGGAGCAAAGATATTTCTTTTTCAAGTCTTTACTACTTTTTAGGTCTTTTCTGATGTACAATTACCATCTAAAGCACAAAAAAATCCTAAGGAAAGCAAATATTTCTCAATCACACATAATGTAAAAGGCCTTAGCAGGATATCTTCCATTGACATGGAAAGTACCTGGTTATATCTGGTTCCTCCAGTCTGGTACTTCCTGACACCCATAATTCCCAGCCAGCATGAAGGTGTGGCTGAGAACATTGCGCCTCATGGTGCTGAGATCCTGCAGAGACCAAGTGGGGTTCCACCTTGGGTAGGAAAATCAAGAAGAAAGGAATCCTTCACCTCTTGCTTAGGCTTGGTTGAAGGAGCTTGGTGGCCTTCTCGGTGTGTCTTCACATAGAACAAGAAGCCCCCAGATCTCCCCTCCAGTGAGCCCTTGCCTACCTTCTGCCTGCTCTTCCTCTTTTTGAGGTCCATGTCCATGAGGGAGCAGAGAGAGGTTCATCTCGTGCCCTCCCCAAAGCAGAAGCTCCCACCCCTTCCCCTTTGAACTTGGAGAACATGGGAGTCCCTTCCACTTCCTCCCAGCCTCCCCTTTTCTAGTATCCTCTGGAAAGGGGACCCTGTCCATCCCCCACAGCCCAGGACTCTTGAGCCAGGCCAGTCTGCTTTGGATGTTACCAGTCCAGGGGGGCTCAGCCCAGCCCCAACCTCACCCCATCCTTCTAGTCTGACCATTGCAATGTGCACACAAGGTGGAGTTCAATCTTTACGCAAGATTGTTGCGTTCCTAGAAACTACTGCTGTGTCCTTCCTCCTTCTTGGGTTGTCTCTCCTGTCCAGAGGAAGCACTGCGTTGCGAAAGTCCCACAATCCTGCGGTTAAACCGCTGCCATGCCCTTTTCTCCAGCGTTATATACTCCCTCTGCCTCGGGCAAGAGACTTCCTTCCTCCTGAGAGACCATGTGGGCCAGGCTCCTTCTCGTTGGGGTGCTCCTCTCCTTCTCTGCTGGCCTCCATGCGGCTGGTGGAGGGGATGATGGTCAAAAGAGCCAGATTCCTCTGAACAGTGAGTAGACCCTCAGCCAACCCCTGGTGGGAAATGGACCTGAGAAGTCAGTTTGGCTGGGCTGGGACTCCTTTCTCCTCTGCGGTGGGTTTCAGACAACATCCACCTTCCCTTACTTCTCCACCACAATAACCTGGGAATCCATGTCTCCTCAGGCAGTCCAGAAAGCATCCTTCCAGCCCAGGTGCAACTCTCTTTGACCAAAACTTGCTCCACCTCTGTGGAGGAACTGTCCTCCTCCGGGAGACAAATGGCAGAGTTGGAAGGGATCTTAGGGATCTCCTAGTTCCATCCCCTGCTCAAGCAGGAGACCCTACAGACTGAAGTAGACCCTCAGCCAACCCTTGGTGGGAAATGGACCTGAGAAACCAGTTTGGCTGGGCTGGGACTCCTTTCTCCTCTGGGGTGGGTTTCGGTCTCTTTCCTGCAGGGGCATCCCACCCCTCCCAAGGCAGGAAGCAGGTGGTCAGTTTGTCTTCTTGGCCTGCTGCAGAGGGAGATCCTCTCCTTCCCGGGACCTGTTTTCCAGCTGGCTGCTGCTACTTCCCCACAGACTGTCTGTCTGGGTTGCAGTAGCTCTTAAGCCTTTGTGAAAGGGCATCCATGACCTTTAAGAGTGGCCAGCTTCTGCTGGCATGGATGAGGATGTCTTCTGTCCCCTGGGGATAAACTTCCTTGTTCCCCTCATGGGAAAACCCAGAGGACACGGCGGTGTGACCTATTGGCAATTTATCCACCCATTTTCCCACCTTTCGTAAACATCCCACCGAGGGCTTCATTTGCTCTGTAAACATTTCTGCCATTTATTAATCACCTGCAATGATTTGTTCCATATTCCCAGTCAAACGAAAATACTTTGTCTTGGATATCCTCTCTTTTTTCTTCCGCCCTTCCATTCCTCTAACATCAGCTGTCAAGGCAACTTCTCTTTCAACCAAAGCCTGCCTGAGTGAGACCAGGCATGGCTGGAAGGAGAGATGCTGGCTTGGTACATAGACCTGGGGAACCTTGTGGCCCCGAGCCAGGGATCAACGGCCAGAATTCAGATGGGGGGGATTCTCAGGATCACACACACACACACACACACACACACACACACACACACACACACACAAGAATTGTTGACGTCCCCTTGCTCCAAGAGCTGGTGAAGGAGCCTTTGCAGCACTCACGCCTCTCGTTTTGGACACCGGTTCCACGGGGGCCACACCCGGAATCCTGCATCCAGTTTTGATCACTACATTCCCAAAAAAGATTTTGAGAGTTTGGAAAAAGTGCAAAGAAGAGTAACTAAGAGGATTAAAGGCCTGGAGACTGAAACATACAAAGAACGGCCACAGGACATGGGTTTGGCTAGTCTAAAGAAAAGAAGAAACAGAGGAGACATGAAAGCAGTGGTCCAGTATTTGAGGGGCTGCCACAAAGAAGAGGAGGGGGTCAATTTATTCTCCAAAACACCAGAGGGAAGGATGAGAAACAACAGCTGGAAACTAATCAAAGAGGGAAGCAACCTAGAATTAAGGAGAAACTTTCTAACAGTGAGGACAATTAACCAATGGAGGAGAAGTTGCCTTCAAAAGTTGTGGGTGCTTCATCGCTGGAGGTTTTCAAGAAGAGACTGGACATTCACCTGTCTGAAATGGTATAGGGTCTCCTGCTTGAGCAGGCTGGACTAGAAGACCTCCAAGGTCCCTTCCAGTTTCTATTCTATTCTGTTCTGTTCTGTTCTGTTCTGTTCTACATCTTGCCTGCATTCATTATTTTTTTATAAACAAGTCAAGGTGGTGAACATATCTAATCCTCCTTCTTCCTCTCTATTTTCTTTCTCCCAATTTTGGCAAAACTGACCTCCCCCTTTTCAACCCCACCGGGACCTTCAGGTTTCTGCCAGTTGCCTCCGGATCGTCAGAAATGCAGTGATGAGTCTTCCACCCGAGTCTTCTATAACTCCAAGGCGGGCGTCTGTGAAAAGTTTGTCTATCAAGGCTGCGAGGGCAACAGAAACAACTTTGCAACACAGCTAGAATGCCTGAAGGCCTGTTCCAGCCATGGTGAGCAAACCCGGGGTGGGGGAGAAGGCTGGGCCAGGGTGGGGGGGATTGGAGCTCTTGGAACATTTTACAGACTCCTCTGCATGTCAAAGCTGTCTCTGAACAGAGAATAGACTAGAATAAAATAAGAATGGAAGGGAAGGGAAGGGAAGGGAAGGGAAGGGAATAGAAGATAGAATAGAATAGAATAGAATAGAATAGAATAGAATAGAATAGAATAGAATAGAATAGAATAGAATAGAATAGAATAGAATAGAATAGAACACAGCAGAGCAGAGCAGAGCAGAGCAGAACAGAACAGAACAGAACAGAACAGAACAGAACAGAACAGAATAGAATAGTTTATTGGCCAAATGATACACAAACAATTTGTCTGGTGCATAAACTCTCAGTGTGCATACAAACAACAAAGTGATAGGTCATGGATCATAAATCATAGTTAGAATCATTAATCGTAAGATACACGCAAGTGATAAATCATAGGATACCAGTAGGAGAAGGAAGTAGGAAAGAGGAGAAGATGAGAAAGATAATAGCAATACAGCATCTCAAGGTCTTCTCCAAGTTCCTTTCTTTGTAACCATGTCCCTGATAAGGGAGACACATTCCTTTCTCAATGTCATGATTCCAACAGATGACACTCTTCAAAAGAACTTGGAGGCATTGTTTACCTTAAAGGATCTTTTATTCGAGTAGCATAGTATCGGCACTGCATAATTGAAGCCAAAAACTGAATTTCCCTCTCCTGAGCACCTAGTATCAAAGCACAATTCTCTCCTCCAATTAACAGTCATAAATCACGTTCCCCAATTAGCTTGAAGCACTGGCTTTCTCCCCTGCTCTCCAGACCGCCAATTCTTTATCAGCTCTGATTACAATAACCTTGATTCTCATGCTAAGTTTAGTGTTGTTATGTCTAACTGGACTCTCGTTCACATCCCCTCCCCTCCCAGCATCATCCAACTCTAAAGCGAAAGGGAAAAAGATGGCTCCATTTCCATCTGTTGTCAAAGCAAGAACATCTGATGTTAGCAGTGTTGACACTCAAGTGGATAGAGGCAAAAGAAGGAAAGGAGAGAGAAGGAAAGTAGAAAGTGAAAGTTATCCCAAGGAAAAGCAGATATCCCCCCTCCCCCCCAGCAGAAAGACAGGCCCCAAAAGAGTATAATATGCAAGGAAGACAACAAGGATTTGGGGACCTGACAATATTAGTGCAAGCTGCAGGTTTTGAGATATAACCATCGAATCTGGCCTGCCTACTGTTTGCCGAATTAAGAGCTGATTATTGGCCAGCAACATTTCCAGGGGTGGGGTTCACTTCAACAACAAACAATAAAGGCTCAGAGTCTTCTGCCTCTCTCCAGATATCTGCCAATTGCCCAGTGATTCTGGCTTTGGTGATGTCTTTCGGTTCAACTTCTTCTACAATGCCATCTCTGGGATATGCGAGAGTTTCCTCTACAAAGGCAGCAGAGGAAACGCCAACAACTTTTGGAACAAGGAAACCTGCGTCCAGTTCTGTGCACCAGAAGGTAAGATTAGATTAGATAACCTTTATTGTCGTTTTTTCCTGTGGGCACAATGGCACACATTAAAAATAAAATTTAGTCGTTTGCTCTCAAAGTGTGCACATCAATAACACCACGTTTAAAAACATGCTATATACAACATATGTATAGACCTACACCAGGGGTAGGCAACCTTGGCTCTTTTATGACTTGTGGACTTCAACTCCCAGAATTCCTGAGCCAGGCACAGTCCTAAAAGAGCCAAGGTTGCCTACCCCTGACCTACACCCTTACATATAAGTAACATATAAATATTATTCACTGTGCATCTTGAATACATAACGGAAGGAGGAAGCTTGAGAGTTCACATGGTTGATACTGTATGGAACAAAGCTGTGAATCTGGATGTTCTGCTTCGGATACCACCACACACACACACATCCCGAAGGTAACAAGGAAAACAGGTCATGAAGAAGGTGTATGGTGTCCAGTTTTGGTCGCCATGATACAAAAAGGATGCTGAGACTCTGGAAAGAGGGCAGAGAAGAGCCACAAAGATGATCAGGGGACGGGAGGCTAAAGCATATGAAGGACAGTTGCAGGAATTGCAACTGTCTAGTTTAATGAAAAGAAGGATGAGTGGGGACATGATAGCAGTTTTCCAGTATTTGAGGGGCTGCAACAGAGAAGAGGAGGAGGGTCCACCTGTTCTCCAAAGTGCCGGAAGGCAGGAGAAGAAGCAACAGATGGAAACTCATCAAGGAGAGAAGCAACCTGGAACTAAGGAGAAACTTCCTGACAGCGAGAACAATGAATCTGGGGAAATCCTTGCTCCAACACTGGAGCTTTTTTAAGAGGCGATAGGACAGCCAATTGTCCAGAATGGTATAGAATCTCCTGCTTGAGTAAGGGGTTGGAGTAGGAGACCTCCAAGGTCCCTTCCAACGCTGCGACTCTGTTATTCAGCTGTCGCTTTTCCTGCAGCGCCACAAAGACGGTGTCCGGAGGTCCACGGTGTCGGCATCTGTATCTCTTGTCGGCATCTGTATCTCTCAATGCCAATCAGATGACGACTGTGCGGGAGACTCGATCTGCTGCCCCACCGGCTGCGGCACTGTCTGCCGAAGTGTGAAGGTACGACTCCCGTTTCAGGAGGGGGGGGGACGGAGATTGAGAATGCCTGAGGCTTCCCTTCTTTCACTGCTGTCGGATGCTAGATGAGCCCCCTCCCCCTTTTTTTTCCTGGGCACCAGGAAGGGCTCCCTGGGCATGCAAGGCCTGTCCTGACTGTGGCGGGGGAAGGGGTTGGCCTGGGGTCTCCTGGAGCCTGGAGTGGGGTGAGGGTGAAACCCCTCATGGGAAGGGAGGAATCCCTAACGTGAAGCGGATGTTCCCCCTCCCTCAGGACTGGGCCTCTTCCTTGATGGACGGGTCCACCTGCCACTTGGTCAAGCTCAGGGCCAGCGAACTGGGAGGGGGGACCAGACTGCCCCTTCCTGTGGGGGGGGTCTCTGCTGCTTCCCCAAGGTGAAGGTCTCTCCTTTCCTTTAACAGGACCACTGATTCTTTCCCAAGGAGACGGTCCAGGCCTCAGGGTGGCCTTCTTGGATCCACCTCAAAGTGAAGACCTGACTATGCTGACAGTCTTCCTCCTCTTCCTCCTCCTCCTCCCTCCCTCCTTTCCTCCCCCTCCCTCCTTGCTCCTCCTCCTCCTCTCCTCTCCTCCCTCCCTCCCCCTCCCTCCTTCCTTCCCTTGTTACTCCTCGCTACTCCTTCCTCCCTCCTCCTCCACCATCCCTCCCTCCTTGCTCCTCCTCCTTCTTTCTCCTCTCTCTCCCTCCCTCCCTCCCCCTCCCTTCTTACTCCTTCCTCCCTTCTTCCCTCATTACTTTTCCTACTCCTCCTCCCTCCCTCCTTTCTTACTCCTCCTCCCTCCCTCCTCACTCCTCCTCCCTCCCTCTTTGCTCCTCCTCCTCCTTTCTCCTCTCCTCTCTCCCTCTCCCTCCCTCCTTACTCCTCCTCCCTCCCTCCTTTCCCTCATTACTCTTCCTACTCCTCTCTCCCTCCCTTCTTACTCCTCCTCCCTCCCTCTTTGCTCTCCTTTCTCCTCTTCTGTCTCCCTCCCTCCCCTTCACTCCTTCCTTTCTCCTTCCCTCATTACTCTTCCTACTACTCCTCTCTCCCTCCCTTCTTCCTCCTCCCTCCCTCTTCACTCCTCCTCCCTCCTTCTTTGCTCCTCCTCCTTTCTCCTCTCCTCTCTCCCTCCCTCCCCCTCCCTCCTTACTTCTTTCTCCCTCCCTCCTTCCCTCATTACTCTTCCTACTACTCCTCTCTCCCTCCCTTCTTACTCCTTCTCCTCCCTCCCTCCCTCCCTTCTCCGTCTGAGGGGTCTTTGCTCCTCTGGCTGTTCCTGCTCCTGGCTCATCTTCTTGCTCCCCCCTCTGATGGAGATGAGCCCCTCCCCAATAAAAGATCCTTTTCTCTCAACCAAATCCCCTGCAGCGTTTCAATTTTTTCTTCCTCCTTGTAACCATCTCGACTTGGACTGGCCATCTGGGGGGGGCAGCGGCCTCCCCTTGCATCCCCCTGGAGGAATCCTTGGCCCTCTTGCCCCCAGCCTCCCCCACTGGAGGGCTGCAAGCCAAGGTTGGCAGCCGTTGCTGTGAGGGCCCCTGCCCTGGGCCAGGGCTGGAGTAGAAGACCTCTCGGTGCCCCCCCTCCCCAAGCCAAGGATTCTCTGACCGTGTTCAGAGGGTCGAGAGAAGAGGGAGGGAGGGGAGGGGAGGGGGTCCAGGCCCAGCCTCCTGAGCCACGGTTTCTCTGCCACAAACCCCAGTGCAAATTGCAAGGTTTTGCCATGTTTCTCTCTCACTTCCTCCCAATGATGCAAATTAGTGTGTGTGGGGGGAGGTGGGAATTGCTACCTTCTAATGAACTTGTGGAAGAAGAGAGGCCAAGAGAGGATCTCCCAGAAATGTTGGCTGTCCATTTCCCCCTCCTCAGAATAACTGAATCACAGAATAACAGGGTTGGAAGGGACCTTGGAGGTCATCTAGTCCAACCCCCTGCTTAGGCACGAAACCCTCTACCATTTCAGACCAATGGCTGTCCAGTCTCTTCTTAAAAACTTCCAGTGTTGGAGCATCCACCGCTTCTGGAGGCAGGTGGTTCCACTGGTTAATTGTTCTCACTGTCAGGAAGTTTCTCCTTAGTTCTAGGTTGCTTCTCTCCCTTGATTAGTTTCCATCCGTTGCTTCTTGTCCTGCCTTCAGGCGCTTTGGAGAATGGACCCCCAGAATCGTATAAGTTTTCCTGCTTGAGCTTGGGGTTAGACTAGATGACCTCCAGGGTACCTTCCGGCTCTGTTATGTTATTATTTCTTTTCCCTCCTCCTTTCTCCTCTCCTCCTCCTCCTCCTTCTCCTCCTTCCTTATCCCCCCACCTCCTCCTTGCCCACTGCAGGGCTGCTCCTGCAGGGCTGCTGGACGCTGGTCCCTCTGGCTCCTTCTTGCTAGCTGCCCATCAGCTGACCAAACACAAAACACACTCTCCCACACCAAGGTTCACACCCTTTGGTAAAGTTTCAGTGTCTTTAATGTTGTCTTTCATTATGTACAAACAGAGCAGTTTGGGCTTGGATTGGTTGATTGGTTGGTTGGTTGGTTGGTTGGTAGGTAGGTTGGTTGGTTGGTTGGTTGGTTGGTTGGTTGGTTGGTTGGTTGGTTGGTTGGTAGGTAGGTAGGTTGGTTGGTTCGTTCGTTCATTCATTCATTCATTCATCAGCCTTCTATCCCAACTCTCCCCCAGGATGCAGAAACAGACACACACACACACATCTCCCCCATCTTTTCTCCACCCCTCTGCACATTGGGAAAGATTGAGAGTGAGCGTTCAGGAGGGTCTCTGCCTTCCAGCCCATCCTTCAGCCATTGCCTGCCTGACTTCCACTTCCTCTTTCCCCACATTTGGGGCTTCCTGAATCAGGATGGGGCCATTTTGTGCCTGGACTGACTCAAGGCTGCCCCCCTCAGCTCTGAAGGTGGAAGCTTTGGCCCTGCTGCAGCCAAGTCGGGTCCCCAAGGGCCAAAGGCCTCCTGTGCTTGGGGGGGCCTCTATCCCCTTTTCTCTTGACACCCCACTGCCCAGTAAGCAAGGCCTTTCCTGAGGTCAACCGGAGAGGGAGCGAGAGGGAGTCCCCTCTGGCCAGGCTACCCAGGACTGCCAGTCCCCTCATCTCATCTGTGGGTGGGTGGGGGGGACGGAGGACCAACCTTCCTCAACACGCATGTAAAGGGACATGAAACTCTTTAAGCGGAGGGTCATAGCCAAGGAACACGCCAACCGGGTCCAGCCCATGGATTGGGAGAAAGTGTCCTTTGGAGGCAACTTCACAGACACACAAAGCAGACTATATGGAGGGGCATGGGGGGGGGGGGGGGGCGGGGGGGACAGGCAAGGTAGCTCCAATCATTCAGAGGTGTCATCCTTGGCCTATCTCGGTGGCAGTCGGGGGTCCAGGAAACCAGCTGAGCCGGGAGTCTAATATGGTGGTTTTTGCCATCTCTGTTCCTGCCAACGGTTAGGCGCTCCCTGGAAATGGAAAGAGGGTGAGTCAGACTATGGGGGCAATGGAGACTATCCTAGATATTGGCAATAAAGTCGTCAAGAACCACAGGAACGTTGCATCCTAGGTTTAAAATAGCAGGGGAGATGCCCACTCGGTGAAAACTCTACAACAGAGGTGTCCAATCTTGGCAACTTTAAAACGTGTGGACGTCACTCTTGTGTCCAACCTCCAAAAGGAATCTTGACCCTAAATCAGGGGTCTTCTAACCTAGGCAACTTTAAGACTTGTGGACTTCAATTCCCAGAATTGAAGTCCACAGGTCTTAAAATTGTCTAGGTTGGACACCCCTGGCCTAAATAAAACAAGATCTGTGTCAACAGAGTCTCCTTGGATGGACAATCCAGGAGCAAATTGCAAGGTGGGGCAGGCCTCCCCAGCTGCCCCATGGTCCCTTAGTGTGAAAGGGCTACCAGATAGTCTGTCCCAGGACAAGCCACCCAACCAAGAAGCCCTGCCTGGTATGATGTAACTCACTCAACCGGGCAAGCGTTGACCGCTTTGGACACAGTTGTCTTCATGATCTGCCACCAGTCAAGCCACCAGAGAAGAGACTGGCACAAAATGTGCTAAGCCTTGGATGAAGGCCTTATCTGCTACCCACTGATGGTCACCTTCCTGTTTCAATGGAGGATGGGTCAAGGAAGGGCCCCGGCTCCGTTTCCTTTCCCATCAGGCGTTGCTTGTGGTGTGCAGAATAACAGAATAAAAGAGCTGGAAGAGACCTTGAAGGGCTTCTAATCCAAGCAGAAGACTCTACACCATTTCAGACAGATGATTATCCAACCTCTTCTTGAGAACCTCCAGTGTTGGAGCACCCACAACTTCTGGAGGCAACTCATTCCACTAGTTAATTGTTCTCGCTCTTAGGAAATTTCTCTTAGGTTGTGTCTCTCCTTGATTAGTTTCCATCTGTTGCTTCTTGTCCTGCCTTCAGGTGCTTTGGAGAACAGGTTGACCCCCCTCTTCTTTGGGGAAGCCCCTCAAATATTAGAAGACTGCTGTCATGTCACCCCCAGTCCATTTTCATGAGGACTGAGCAGGTGTAAATGACCTACTCAGAACCCCGGATGTTTTTACACATGCCGACTTGCTCAACTAAGAGGATGCAGGCTTTGAAGAGATGGCCTTGAGATCTTGTGCCCAACATGCATACCCACCCTGACTAATGGGCTGCAGGCCCCGGGGACAGGGAAGGTTGTGTGGGTCAAGACCCACAAGTGCATGGAAGTCTTTGGAGGCAGGATAGCAGCAACTTTCTCAGGCAAACAGAGAGAAAGATTGCTGATCCTGTTTTCAAAAATAAGCTTAGTGATCTTTCACAAAACTCTAAAGACCCGTTTATAAGGACCTCGTGTAAAACCTGACTAACCCTTCAGAAAGCACCGGTCAGACATTATGCAGGGAGAGGTTTCTTGGAAACCAGTGTCCAGTCTCCCCAAACTAGATTGACCTGGGAGGGCATATCTTAGCAAGATCAATGAATGACTAAGCTGTATCTACAGCAGGGGACTTCAAACGTGTCTCTTTTATGACTTGTGGACTTCAACTCCCAGAATCCTCAGCCAGCCAGGGCTGGCTGAGGAATTCTGGGAGTTGAAGTCCACAAGTCATAAAAGGGCCAAGTTTGAAGACCCCTGATCTACAGCAAAAACATGAGTTCAGTGGTGGACAACACTACTTTGAATGTGGAAAGAAGCAAAGAACCAGGGGTACAGTATTTTCAATATTTGAGGGGCTGTCACAGAGAAGAGGGGGTCCACCTACTGTATTCTCCAAAGCACCTGAGGGCAGGACAAGAAGCAATGGAGGGAAACTAAATCAAGGAGAGATTCAACCTAGAACTAAGACATTTCTAGAGACAGAACAATTCGTCCATGGAATGGGTTGCCTTTAGACCTTGTGAGTGCTTCATCAGGCTAGAGTTTCAAGAAGAGATGGCTGAAATGTTATAGGGTCTCCTGTTTGAGTAGGGGGTTGGACTAGAAGACCTTGACAGTCCCTTCCAACTCTGTTATTCTGCTATGAGCCATGGGCTAGGAACGAGTCAAAATGGTTAGCAGACCAAGTTGGTGCTGTGATTAGCAGGACCTGATTGGTGGCCACTTCCCAGAAGTTGAAAGTATCATCCATATCATCGCCAACTGAGAGGTGGCCTCAAAAGGAAGAGCCGTGTAGCTCCAAAGAAGATCTGGAGGACCATCAGTGGTGTCCTGCTAGACCCAGGAGAAGGGCCTTCAACTGTCTACCTTTGGGAGCCTCCTAATATTTGCTTTCGGCTGGCGAGAGGTTAATACCCATAGTACTCACCCTTGGTCAAGCTACAAGTTCTGAGACACTGACTTTCAGATTCAAAATTGTTCTTGTTGCCGCCGCAGCCACCATAGATGAATCTCTCACATTTGAGAGTGGAAACATTGAAGAAGAAGCGTGGGAACATCGCCTTACAGATGCCACAGACAGAGGGCAGCTGGCAAACATCTGCAGCAGCCAGAGAGAGAGAGAGAGAGAGAGACAAGATGAGATAGGAGACAAAGGGAAATCAACTCTAGAAGTCCTCTAGGAGGAGAAATATTCCTGGAAAGTCCCCTGATATTTAGAAGCTCATTTCTGATGTATGTATATTCTGCAGTGAGTTACAGAAAATAAAAAAGAACATCAAATACCGGCATGCTAGAGAGCATTTCACTGAGGCTGCTGTAAGTGTCGCCATCTTGAGGTCAGTCCCCCCCACCTATGGTCATTGAACAGAACGGAATACTTTGTTTGGCCAAGTATGATTAGAACCACAAGGAACATGTCTCCAGCGCAGAAGCTCTCAGTGTACATGCAAAGCAACAAAATAATAATAATAATAATAATAATAATAATAATAATAATGATGATGATGATGATGATGAGGAGGAGGAGGAGGAGGAGGAGAAGAAGAAGAAGAAAAAGAAGAAGAAGAAGAAGAAGAAGAAGAAGAAGAAGAAGAAGAAGAAGAAGAAGAAGAAGAAGAACAACAACAACAACAACAACAACAACAACAACAACAACAACAACAACAACAACACGATCTTGGGGTGTATCAAGAGAAGCATAGAGTCCAGATCACGTGAAGTTATTATTCCCCTCTACTCTACCTTGGTCCGACCTCACCTGGAGTACTGTGTCCAGTTCTGGTCACCCCAGTTCAAGGAAGACACTGACAAACTGGAGCAGGTTCAAAGGAGAGCTACCAAGATGGTGAACGGTCTACAAACCATGTCCTATGAGGAACGGTTAAAGGAATTAGGAATGTTTAGTTTACAGAAAAGAAGACTGAGAGGAGACATGATAGCTGTCTACAAATACCTGAAGGGCTGTCACAGTGCAGAGGGATCAGCCCTGTTCTCACTTGCCCAAGGAAGGACTAGAAACAATGGGATGAAACTGCAGGGGAAAAGATTCAGATTAGATGTTAGAAAAAAATTTCTAACAGTAAGGGTGATCAACCAGTGGAACAGGTTGCCACAGGAGGTGGTGAACTCCCCTTCGATGGAGGTCTTCAAGCAGAGACTGGACGGCCATCTATCTGGGATGGTTTAGGGAATCCTGCCTCGAGCACGGGGTTGGACTCGATGACCCGGGAGGTCCCCTCCAACCTCTACGATTCTATGATTCTATGATTCTAAGAAGAAGAAGAACTAGAAAAAGAACTAGAACTAGAACTAGAAGAGGAAGAGGAAGAGGAAGAAGAAGAAGAAGAAGAAGAAGAAGAACTAGAACTAGAACTAGAACTAGAACTAGAACTAGAACTAGAACTAGAACTAGAACTAGAACTAGAACTAGAACTAGAACTAGAACTAGAACTAGAACTAGAACTAGAAGAAGAAGAAGAAGAACTAGAACTAGAACTAGAAGAAGAAGAAGAAGAAGAAGAAGAAGAAGAAGAACTAGAACTAGAACTAGAACTAGAACTAGAACTAGAACTAGAACTAGAAGAAGAAGAAGAAGAAGAAGAAGAAGAAGAAGAAGAAGAAGAAGAACTAGAACTAGAAGAAGAAGAAGAAGAAGAAGAAGAAGAAGAAGAAGAACTAGAAGAAGAAGAAGAACAAGAAGAACAAGAAGAAGAAGGAGGAGGAGGAGGAGGAGGAGGAGAAGGAGAAGGAGAAGAAGGAGAAGGAGAAGGAGAAGGAGAAGGAGAAGGAGAAGGAGAAGGAGAAGGAGAAGGAGAAGGAGAAGGAGAAGGAGAAGGAGAAGGAGAAGGAGAAGGAGAAGGAGAAGGAGAAGGAGAAGGAGAAGGAGAAGAATGAGAGGGTGAAGATTTTGTGGGACTTTCGAGTACAAACAGATCGCCATTTGGAACAGAATACGCTGGATGTTGCAGTGGCAGAGAACTGAAGCGTACAGCTGATTGATATCGCTGTACCAGGAGATGCCAGAGTCGAAGAAAAAGAACGGGAGAAAATGACGAAATATCGCAACCTGCCCATCGAGACTGCGCGATTACGGATGAAACGTGTAACGGTGACACCCATTGTCCTCGGGGCACTGGGAACTATGTCCAGAAACTTCGCACAACACATCAAGAAACTGCAGCTTCCTGCAATAACTCCAGCAGTGCTACAAAAAACTGCGCTACTTGGAACATCTCACATTTTAACGAGGTGCCTGGTTGACACCTAGGATGCTGGTAGCAACCCGTGTCAACCATGAGCGCCAGCCAGTTTGAATGTTCAGCTGACTGAGGTTCACGTCTAATGCATAATAATAATAATAATAATAATAATAATAATGATGATGATGATGATGATGATGATAATAATGATAATAATAATAATGGTAATGATAATAATAATGATAATAATAATAATAATAATAATGATGATGATGATAATAATAATGATGATAATAATAATGATGATGATAATAATAATGATAATGATGATGATGATGATGATAATAATGATAATAATAATAATAATGATAATAATTAATAATAATGATAATAATAATGGTAATGATAATGATAATAATGATAATGATAATAATAATAATAATAATAATAATAATAATAATAATAATAATAATAAACCAATGGGGGGAGAAGAAAAATGCATGACATCTACCTTCTCAGAAAGAGGGGGAGGAGATGTTTTGCAGGAGAACATTTGGCTCTTCCCAGCCCACGCTAGAGTGTGATGTGCCTGTGAAAGTGGGGCACTGCCCTCCCTTGCACAAAGCTAATCCTGTCTTTGGGTGACATGCTAAGCCTCATGCCCTAAAGTTGGCAGATGTCAGGTCTTCCAGGAACCCAGCAAGATACATCAAGTATCTTCAAAGATGCTTTTTCAGGAGGCAACTGGACTTCCTTGTTTTTCTTTGAAGACGTTTCGCTTCTCATCCAAGAAGCTTCTTCAGCTCTGACTGGATGGTGGGCAACAGTGAATGGATACAGGACAGAAAACATCCTGCAGCCAAAAAGGCTCCACACCGATTTGCACCACTCAGGTGACCCTGAGGACACAGGTAAAACTCCAAATGGCCTCAATGACCCTCTAAAAGGATGCAAATGACCAGCTGTCTGCAAGGAGTATAAATCCTTCCCCTCCCCACCATCCAGTCAGAACCTGAGGAAGCTTCTGGGATGAGAAGCGAAATGTCTTCAAAGAAAAACAAGAAAGTCCAGTTGCCTCTTGAAAAAGCACCTTTGGCACAACTGTGACCTCGATGACTGAGAATCTCCCTAAATATACATCTAGTTACTTCCAAGTAATTTCCTTTATGGTTCCCCACTTACAGACAGAATCTTGCCATACTACTATCTATCTATCTATCTATCTATCTATCTATCTATCTATCTATCTATCTATCTATCTATCTATCTATCTATCTATCTATCTATCTATCTATCTATCTATCTATCTATCTATCTATCTATCTGAATAGAAGTGGAAAGGACTTGGAGATCTTCTAGCCCAACTCCAGTTCAAGCAGGGGACCCTACACCATTTCAGACAAAGGGCTGTCCAGTCTCTTCATCTCCAGTGTTGGAGCACCCACAATTTCCGGAGGCAGGTGGTTCCACTGGTTAATTGTCCTCACTGTCAGGAAGTGTCTCCTTAATTCCAGGTTGCTTCTCTCCTTGATTAATTGCCATCCGTTGCTTCTTTAGGTGCTTTGGGGAAGAGGTGGACCCCGTCCTCTTTGTAGCAGCCCTTCAAATAATGAAACAGGGCTACCGTGTCACCCCTACTCCTTCTTCTCTCTAGACTCTCAGAAAACTGAGAGGGAAAGAGGAAGGAGGGAAGGAATGAGCAAGTGAGGGGTAAACAAATCTCCAGAGCCCTCAAAGCAAAGTCAAGGAGGCAAGCAGGCTGAGCAGCTCCCTGAGGCGATGGGGGGGGAACGAATGCAGCCTCCAGAGCTCTGTGTCACCCCCTCCCCTCCGGAGGAAGGCCACCCTGGCCCCGTGCCTCTGCTTGGTCAACAGCCACCAGGCCCCACCCTGGCTATGATGACACACTGGGGAGCTTCCCTTGCAGCACTAATCCCAGAAACTGGAAGACATGTCAGGCAGGCAATGCAGAAGTGAGGAGGGGGGAGGGCAGGTATCAGCATCCTTACAACCCCCCCTCCCAGAGCCAAATCCCCCCTCCCTCCCTCCACATACCCCCTTCCGCCTAAGGCATGGAGAAAGTTGCAATTTCAGCCTTGCAAAGGAGCTGGGCTTTTGCAGGGGAGACGGCACTGGGCAGACCTGTCCCTGGAAAGATTGTCTCCACTTGGGGGGGAGTCCAAGGCGGACTTTTTCAAAGGGCAACTGGACTTTCTTGGGTTCTCCCCTCCCATGAAAAGCTTTCGCTTCTCATCCAAGAATCTGGAGGCTTTTATTAAAAGGAGACTGGACCGCCACTTGGCGGGAAGGGTATCCAGTTCTCCTGCTTGGGTGGGGGGATTGGATTAGAAGACACCCCTCCCCCGAGAAGAAGACCTTCCTGTTCTGTTGTTCTGTTAGGAAGCTTCTGCAGTTCCAACTTCTGAATTCACAGGAGAAGCTGCTCGGATCAGAAGCGAAATGTTTTCAAGAGGGGGGAAAAAAGGGCCAGTTGCCTTTTGCAAAAGCACCTCTGGGACAGTCCCCCCCACACCTCCCCCCAACCCAGGGTAAAGCAGTCAAAGGCTTCCCTGTGGGGATGCTGCAATGGTCATAAGTGTGAAACTGGTCATGTTTTTTCAGTGGTGTTATAAACTTTGGCCCCCTAAGGAGAAGGAAGGACTCCCTGGAGAAGAGCCTCATGCTGGGTAAGATGGAGGGCGAGAGAAGAAGAAGGGGACGACAGAGAAGGAGGGGGCTGGAGGGAGTCCCTGAAGCAGCAGGCGTGACCTTCAAGGGACTCCAGAAGATGACGGAGGACAGGAAGGCCTGTAGGAACGTTGTCCAGGGGGTCACGATAGGTCGGACATGACTACTTCGCAACTAACAACAACAATAACTTTGAACAGTCCCTAAATGAACTTTGTAAGCTCGTAAGGACTACCTATACGCCACCCCTCTCTGCCCCCTTCATTTCTGCTTTGGCTTCAAGTGGGCCAGGCCCAGCCCACAAGAACTGCCGCGTGGGCCAAATGCAGCCATTGTGATGCTCCGCCAAGGAGATCTGGCCCCTAGCCAGGAGTCCCTCCTGTCCCCAGGCACCCAGGCCTCCTCCTGCCCCCCTGGTTCCATCTCTGGTAAGCTGGGGTCCCTTGCCTCTTGCTGATCCCTGGTCAGCTTTGAGCAGGAGGCCAACATGATTGGAGGGGAAGCTGGAGACAGATGTTTCTCTTGCTGGGGCCGCCAAGTTTCATACCTGCAACATGCTGGAAGTCCATCTTAGGAGCTGCAGCCCACCCCACCCTGCTCAACCAAGACATCTGGCCCAGTTTGGCTGTGCTGAGGAGAGTCAGACGGTGGGGCCTCTGTGGTCTCTCCCCAACAGGAGGGAGTGAGGACGCTTCCTGAACCAAGGACAGCCTGGTCCTTCCCCACCAGCAATCAGCACCCAGATGAGCAGAGATTAACTCCAAGGTGAACATCAGACCAACAGTCAAGTAAGCTATACCCCAGTCAAGAAAACCAATAGTAAACAGCTCAACTGAAGAACCACTAAGATCACCCCAGAGCAAGACACTGGAATATAAACTGAAAGCAAAGCCCACTCCCTACTACCGGTAGCACTGATGATGTTACCTAATTGGGTCATGAAACGTCTGCAAGAAAACAACCAAGCTCAGAGAGCATCAAGGATCCTACAGTCTTCCTCCTCCTCCTCCTCCACCACCACCACCACCACCTCCTCCTCCTCCTCCTCCCCTCTACAAACCCCCCTCCCTTCCCTAGTTGGGTCATGAAACGTCTGCCAGAAAACCACCCAGTTCAGAGAGCACCAAGGAACCCACAGTCCTCCTCCTCCTCTTCCCCTCCACAAACCCCACTCCCTTCTAACACTGATGAGGTTTCCTACTTGGGTCATGAAACATCTGCCAGAAAACCACCCAGCCCAGACAGCATCCAGGACCCCTCGATTTATTCTACCCAAACTGAATGTGAACCAAGGAAGGGTCCTGGAAGCATGACCCGACTGGGAGGTCTTAAAAGCAACAGAGGCTTGGGAGGGGGCTTCTTAGACCACCTTCCCACTCCTCTCCTTGACGGACAGGAAAAAGACAGGCAAAGAGCAGACTGAGAGGGCAACTCACCCATAATAGCTTCCTCACAGACGTAGCCACAGTCTCCAGGGCAGCACTTCTGGGTCCCTGGGCAGTGGTCATCCCTGGCACAGGTGGAGCAGGACCCGTTCTTCTGGCAGGCGCTGCAGTCCTGGGTGTCAAAGACGTCTCCCAAGGGGGGCATGTTGTAGCAGTAGCCATCCTTGGCTGCAAAGCACAGAGGAGAAGTGAGACCCAGGGAGAGAACGAGGAGTGGAGGGGGCCTCTGGGGGTTAAGTCTACTTTGAAACTGTTTTGTCCAAGAATCCTCCCCTTTCATCTAGCTTTCTCCAACTCCTCTGGGCAATGAGAGGACAGATCCAGCCTATCCATCAGTTAGTTGAGCAGGAATTGGTTGACTGATGGATGGATTGATGGTCTCATGGAGTGATGGATTGATGGGTTGATGAATTGATGGACTGATGAATTGATGGATTGATCGATTTATGATTGATCAGTTGGTGGCTGGATGGATAGATGGATGGATGGATGGATGGATGGATGGATGGATGGATGGATGGATGGATGGATGATGTACCACCAAGGTTTTAGCAATTGTTACCAGCTACACAGATGACTTAATAGGGAGCCTGCCCTAATTTTTGACATGGGCAGTTGAATATTTGGGTGAAAGCTCCTGGAATCTCTAGAGAGGCTCTTGGGGAATCCCCTCCCCCACGTTCTAAGCTAACTCATAGGGCTGCTAGGAAAGAATAAAGAAGGAAAGGGAGGCAAGGAGAACCTCCCACTCTTGAACCCCAGAAGAAGGTCAGAATTCCACACCATCCAGAATTCCACACCATCTATGAAGAAGATGCAGTGGTGGGATTCCAATAGGTGAACAACTGGTTCGCTGTGTGGATGCCGCTTCCGGAAGTCCATTCTGGGCCTGGGCAAAAAAAAGTAGCTGCCGGTTCTGCCGAAGTGGTGTGAACCGGCTGAATCCCACCACTGAGAAGATAGGCAGTTTCTAAATATATTGGAGAGAGAGAGAGAGAAAGAGAGAGAGAGAGAGAGAGAGAGAGAGAGAGAGAGAGAGAGAGAGAGAGAGAGAGAGAGAGAGAGAGAGAGAGAGAGAGAGAGAGAGAGAGAGAGAGAGAGAGAGAGAGAGAGACTCATCTATCTATTCATCTATCTATCTATCATCTATCATTTATCAGTTTCTATCTATCCTCTATCTATCTATCTATCTATCTACTATCTCTATATATCTATATCTATCTATTTATCTATCTATATCTATCTATTCATCTATCTATCTATCTATCTACTATCTCTATATATCTATATCTATCTATTTATCTATCTATCTATTCATCTATCTATCTATCTATCTACTATCTCTATATATCTATATCTATCTATTTATCTATCTATATCTATCTATTCATCTATCTATCTATCTATCTACTATCTCTATATATCTATATCTATCTATTTATCTATATATATATATATATCTATTTATCTATCTATCTACTATCTCTATATATCTATATCTATCTATTTATCTATCTATATCTATTCATCTATCTATCTATCTATCTACTATCTCTATATATCTATATCTATTTATCTATCTATATCTATCTATTTATCTATCTATTCATCTATCTACTATCTCTATATATCTATATCTATCTATTTATCTATCTATATCTATCTATTTATCTATCTATTCATCTATCTACTATCTCTATATATCTATATCTATCTATCTATCTATCTATCTATCTATCTATCTATCTATCTATCTATCTATCTATCTATCTATCTATCTATCTATCTATCTTCTATACCTGTCTGTCTGTCTGTATCTTTTCCAAGGTCTACATCCTTGAGTAGCCTCTGGCATTGCTGGAATGAATAATGTTCACAAAAACAGACCAAAAAAAATCTCTGCCCACCACAATCAACTCCAGTCCAGGGTGAAGAGAAAGAATTGTGGTTTAGTCAAAACAAGTACACAGACACAGGCTAAGCTTCCAATGCCCATTGTGGTCGCCATCCTAATGCTTTGGTGCCGCCCTGAGGACCCTCTTCGAAAAAAGAGGCCGGTCCAAAGACAGATTCTTCCATTCCAGAAGACTTCCAGGATCTATGCAAGGAAAGCAGGGATCCTCCAGCTCTAAGGGAGTTTGGGGGCCTGGGAACCCCCACAAGGGCTAGTAGCCAGTTCTGGGCACAGCAGGTAAGATCCAGGGCAGGATCTGAGACTGCAGGGCTCAGATCACCTCCTGTGCTACAGGCCTCCGGGCATCTGGGGGCCTGGAAGCCCAGCCACAGAGCAAGACACTTTGGGCTGCTGAAAGAAATACACTGCGGGGGGGGCGTACCTGTGTACATGCAGGCAGGGGTGTGGGTGTGTGTAGCCCCATAGCAACTTTTCCCTTTCCATCCCGGAAGAGGCTACACCCATTCAGAGACCTGGCACTCCCGTTGGGAGCCCGCACTCACCTTGGTTCCCTTTACTGGCCAAGGAAGCCCCCTGGGTGCCCAGGGCAAGCAGTGCCAGGACTAGGAGGAGCCCCCGGGCCTTCATGGTACTGTCGGAGCTGCTGCGTCTGAGCCCCGGAGCCCAGCCAGGCTGGTTTTAAAGAACCCGGCAGGTGGGGCTCCCTGGATGCCGACTCTGACAGGAGCCTCTCCCAGCAGCTGCTTGGATTCCCCACTAAGCCAGCCCTGCCCAGACAGGTTCCCGAATGTGGAGGAGGGGGAGGAGGTGTGGCTGGGAGACTCCCACACGTGGGCAGCCACCTGGGCTGGAGGTGAGGCTGCGTCCGCCAGTCTATGCCAAGTGGAGCTGTACTTCAGTCCTGCCACTGCCCCAGGCGTGGAATGGGCCTGGAGGTGGGGCACTCAGAAAAGGCTTAGAAAGACAAAGAAAGTGCATATTTAATGTTACCTATGTTAACCACAGCAAGAATTGTATTTCGTCAGTATTGGAAAAATAAGGAAACACCCTCCGAAGAAGGGATAATAAGAAAATATTGGATAGACTTACCTACTCAAGGATGCAGTTTTTGGAAAAGAGATAGATAGATAGATAGATAGATAGATAGATAGATAGATAGATAGATAGATAGATAGATAGATAGATAGATAGATAGATAGATAGATAGATAGATAGATAGATAGATAGATAGCAGGCAGATGATAAAAGATAGATAGATAGATAGATAGAGAGAGAGAGAGAGAGAGAGAGAGAGAGAGAGAGAGAGAGAGAGAGATATGATAGCAGACAGATAGATGATAAAAGATAGATAGATAGATGATAGATAGATGATAGATAGATAGATAGATAGATAGATAGATAGATAGATAGATAGATAGATAGATAGATAGATAAATAATAGACAGACAGATAAATGAGAGAGAGAGAGGGGGGGGGAGAGAGAGAGAGAGAGAGAGAGAGAGAGAGAGAGAGAGAGAGAGAGAGAGAGAGAGAGAGAGAGAGAGAGAGAGAGAGAGAGAGAGAGAGAGTTAAAGAAAAGGAAGACACAGAATATTTTCAAGTATGGGTTGTGTTTTACCAATGACTGAAAAAAGGGTAGAGACTAGGAATTTAATATGTATTGTTAAGTAAAACACATTGCATACTAAGCAGTTATGCATTATAAACTCAGAAAACTAATAAAATGTTATAAAAAGAAAAAAGAAAAGGCATCCCTTTTGACTACCAGCAGAAACCCAACTGGTGCAGAGGAGTTAAAGAAGGCCAGGCAGCTGGTCGGAGCCCTTCTCTAGGACAGGGGTCTGCAACCTTGACAACTTTAAGACTTGTGGACTTCAGCTATGCTGGCTGAGGAATTCTGGGAGCTGAAGTCCACAAGTCTTAAAGTTGTCAAGGTTGCATATCCCCTGTCCTAGGAGAACTTCAGGGACCTCCTTCAGTGGCATCTTCTCTGCAACCCACCCAATTCTTCAAAGATCCAGGACTTGGGGCTGTTGATCTCTGAGCTTGGCGATTTGGCTGCAGACGTTTCATCTCCATGGGGAGCGGGGGAGACATCTTCACTGCACTTTGAATCATGCTCGTCTGCACTGAAGATGACGCACACACACATACACACACAGACACCAAATGGAGACAAAACGTTTGCAGCCACATTGCCAAGCTTGGAGATCAAATCAACAGCCCAACCCTAAACCTAACACGAGCTACTAATATTCAAACACATTTCATCCAGGACTTTTCCAGGGCTGATGGGTGCATCCAACGTGGAAAATTGACCACTTCCTCCTCGAATCAAGCTGGGAGTCAACAGGAAGGGACGACGCCTTGGCCAGAAGCAATTCCAGATGACTTCCAAGTACTTCTCCAACTGGTTGGCCCACACAAAGGCAACCTAGAAGGAGAGCAAATTATACTTGCGCTTCCTGGTCCCTGGTCCCGTCACCACTTCCACCTCCTCCAGTCTGCAGGATTCACGACTTCATTCTCCAGTCTGCTTGTCATGGTTACGACAGATGAAACTCTTCAAAAGAATTTTGAGGCATTGTTTACCTTAAAGAATCTTTTATTCGAGAAACAAAGTATCGGCACTACATAGTTGAAGCAAAAAAACTGAATTCCCCTCCCCTGGGCACAAAGTAGCAAAGCACAATTCCCTCCTCCAATTAACAGTCATAAATCACATTCCCCAATTGGCTTGAAGCCGGGGCTTTCTCTCCAGCTCTCCAGCCCACCAAATCTTTATCAGTTCTGGGCCCAATGACCTTGGATTCCCATGGCTGAGTTATTATTGTTATGACTAGCTGGACTCTCATCCACATCCCCCCTCCCAGCATCAATGAATTCTAAAAGTGATACAGAAAAGATGGCTACATTTCCATCTGTTGTCAAAGCAAGAACATCCAACATTAGCAGTGTTGACAGCTCACCTGGAATCCAACGTGCCCACTCCACTCTCTGCCACAATTACCTAGACTCTGCTCTCAGTGGGCACCAGCCCCATTTGGACCCTCTCCATGAGCAACCTGAGGGACAGGCTCAGAATCAGGACAGAGCTGGAAGGGATCTTGGAGGTCTTCTATCCAGCCCCCCACTCAAGCAGGGGATCCTATATTTCAGACAAGTGACAGTCCAGTCTCTTCTTTAAAAACCTCCAGTGATGAAGTACCCACAAGGTCTGAAGGCAAGCTGGTGGAACACTGGTTAATTGTCCTCACTGGCTCATGCTCTTCCAAGCCATCCATCTAGACTTTAGCCCTCAGACACACAACACAACAACATGAAAGCCATAACAGTCAGTGCCTGGGAGGTGATGAAAATGCCATCGGTTTAATGGCAATAGTCACTGGAAAGCAATCTGTGAACAGAATGAATGGATGGATGGATGGATGGATGGATGGATGGATGGATGGATGGATGGATGGATGGATGGATGGATGGATGGATGGATGAATTTATGAATGAATGAATGAATTTATGAATGGATGAATGAATGAATGAATGAATTTATGAATACATTTATGAATGAATGGATGAATGGATGGATGGATGAAGTTCTCTTCCTGGATGTTCAGGTTGAAGGCCAACCAGCTGGGAACCAGGCAGGTTGATACCCAGATGTTAGGATTTACCCACTCCTGCCCTTTCAATACTCAATTGGTCCTGATCTTCCCAAGCATTCTTTCTAAGGCCATAGAATCCTACTTACCATTACTCTGAGTTCATGAAAAGCCACTTAAAATCCAAAAGACACGTCTGACTACTTAAAACATAACTTTGGTTTCCTTTAAAATCTAAGACCTCCAGCACTGCAGCGTTCTGCAATGTTTCTGAAACCTCATTTCTCAATTCAACTTCCCTATTGATTAGTATCAAGTCAAGACCAGCCAATCCTTCTGTGGTTACATCAACCCAAATTTTATTTTATTTTACTTTAAAATTGGATTTGATGCAAGCATTACTGTGCTTACATCACATTTTATTTTATTTTATTGAATTTTGTTTGCCTCCCTCACACCACATAATAGAACAGAATGGAGCTGGAAGGGACCTTGGAGGTCTTCTAGTCCAGCCCCCCACTGAAGCAGGAGAACCTATACTGCTCAACAGGGCTTTTTTTCTCATAGAATGCCCAAAAGGGAGTTCCGGCACTTTTTTTGGATGGAACCTTGTAGGGTAGGCAAAGCGGGTTGTATGACGTGTGTGAATTCCAGCACCTTTTTTTTTTTTTTTTTAGAAAAAAAGCACCACTGCTCAGGCAAGTGACTGTCCAGTCTCTTCTTTAAAACCTCCAGTGATGGGGTGCCCACAATTTCTGGAGGCAACCTCTGTCCCACTGGTTAATTGTCCTCACTGTCAGGAAGTTTCTCCTTAATTCCAGGTTGCTTCTCTCCTTGATGAGTTTCCATCCGTTGCTTCTTCTTGTCCTGCCTTCAGGTGCTTTGGAGAAGAGCTTGACTCCCTCTTCTTTGGGGCAGCCCCTCAAATACTGGAACACTGCTATCATGTCTCCCCTATTTCTTCTTTTCTTTAGACTAGCCAGACCCAAGTCCTGCTGCCATTCTTTGTATGTTTTAGTCTCCGGGCCTTTGATTATCTTAGTTGCTCTTCTCTGAACTTTTTCCAAGGTCTCAACATCCTTTTTGTGATATGGTGAGCAAAATTGGTTGCACAAAGCAACTGTTGTCCACAAGACAAGTCAGGAATTTCCAAGAAGGGCCATGCTCAGCAGAACTTGTGTTTTGACGAATGACAAGGGAGATCAAGTCCCCCATAACTACAATGTATGGCATCTGCGTCTGTAACAAATTATGAGGCTGACGAATTGGGGACCTGCTGTCATCACACATGTTGCAATTATGTACTTCCATCACAACCTCTGATGTCAATATGTCAGCAATGGCAGCTGCATGACTACCTCATTACTCATGTGAGCATTTGCTCCCCCTTTCCCCCCCTTCCCACAACCCCATGACTCCATGCTTCTTTGGAAGATTCGCCCTCTGCTTGGACAGCCACTTGCCTGAAATGGTATAAAGCCTCCGGTCTGAGCATGGGGTTGGACTAGAAGACCTCCAAGGTCCCTTCCATTATTCTGTGGTTCTCTTCTGTTATTCCGCACCACCCATCTTTTCTCCCTAACTGAGCAACTGGTAGCTGATACATCAACACAACTTGTTCCTCTGTCATTTTAGCCTGGATGCTTTTTACACAATAGTTCCACATTCCATATTTACACAATAGTTCCATATTTCTGATATTTTTGCAACACAGGGCAACTGACCCTCCCTCGTAATAAATTCTCTTTAACCAGTTGTATCTGTCCCTGCGGTGTTTCTGTTACGGGAACCACCTTATAAGGTTTTTGTTCAAATCATAACTTTGCATGGATGTTTCTGCCCTAAGAGTGCAGGACCATAATCTTTATTTCCCAAACTCTGAGCGCTAACGAAAGCCATAAATTTTTATGAGGCAATGTCCTTTCGTACTTTCAACAAGTGGCTTAAGCAACCCCATTAACGCAACTCTCTCTCTCTCTCTCGCTCTCTGCCTTCAGGAGCCTTCTAGTCTTTCTCTGAGGTTTCCATCTCAGGTCAGTTTTAAGGTCTACTATTCAAGATGGCCGCCCTTCGGCTAAGTACCATTTTATCGTGTCCTTGTGGGGAACATTTTCTTTCAACTGTCCATCTCCTGGCACTGATGATGTTTCCTGGCTGGGTCATGAAATGTCTGCAAGAAAACAACCAAGTTCAAAACACACCAAGGATTCCACAGTTCTCTTCCTGCTCCTGCTCCTGCTCCTGCTCCTGCTCCTCCCTTCTAGCACTGTTGGGTCATGAAATCAAACAATCAAACTCAGTGAGCACCAAGAACCACACCTTTCAATCCTGAGCTACAAAAACTCTCTTCTGTTGAGTCCATCCTCCAGATAACTCAGTACATGATCCCAGAAATTAAATTAAATGTCTCTAACTAACATCACTTGTGTAGCCAAGTTTCTCTTGTACGACTCTTCCTTCATTTGCCAGGCTTCCACTGACATCTCCTGAGCCCCCAGGATCTTCAGAGTCCCTATAGTGATATGATGGAGGCTCTTCTTTCTATTGTCTTTTTCTAGTCCCCAGCTGGGCTAGTGGAAAGGGAAGGCTGTCAGTGGGCATCATATAGCTTGAATATTCTGGTCACACCATAAATATTTGCTCTTGGCAGACATAAAGAATCATGCATTTGAAAGGGACTTTGGGAAACTTCTACTCCGTTGGGGCACTGCCAGGCAGGCTGAAAGGAGAGGGCCAAGTGAGGGCCTAGCTTGAAATCCTTGTGTAGCCACAAACGGCATAAGCTTCAGCTCCTCCAAAATCGATGAAGCCTTGTCTGATCATTCCCAGGGGAAGGAAAATAGTCTGGGGAGATGCTTGCAACATAGGCGGTAGACAATGAAGTTAGTGGGTTTGATTATTCATTTGTGAATAACTCCAACCTTCTAGAGCAGTGATGGCGAACCTTTGAGAGACCGAGGGCCCAAACTGCAACCCAAAACCCACTTATGCATCGTCGGGTGCCAGGTGGGCGTGGCCCATTGGGTGGGTGTGGCCCATTAGGTGGGCGAGGCTGCGATGGTAACAGCAGACTGGGTGGGACTAAAAAGTTCAATCAATCAATTCCAACTTTGCAAGATCTTTTTTTTTCCCCGCGAGAAGTTGAAATTGACTGATTGATTGAACCTTTTTTTTTTGTTTGCACACGGCGGCAGAGGCCTAAAGCGAAAAGGTTTTATAAAACCCAGCTGAAGGCCCAGGACTGGGGCGTGGCATGCATGCCCACAGAGAGGGCTCTGAGTGCCGCCTCTGGCACCCCTGCCGTGGGTTTGCCCCCAATGCCCTATAGGGAAGGATTCCTCTGTCCATCCCAGACAATGCTTGCCCAAGCTTTATTTGAAAACCCCCAGTGATGCAGCCCCCACCCACCTCCCACTCCTCCAGGAGACAGCCTGTTTCATTGATAATAATAACTTTATTGTCATTGTGTGTATATATACGCAGTATACACATACAATGAAATTTACATGACACCCAAAGACCAGGTCCCACACACTTAATCCCCAAACACACTCCCACCCACCACAATGAATCCCAGCGACCGGTTAGGGCACACAGGGTTGACCTCCTACGGGTCCCGTCTGTTAGACAGTGCCGTCTGGTGGGACCTAGGGTTAGGGCCTTCTCTGTTGCTGCCCCAGCCCTCTGGAATCAACTTCCCTCAGAGGTTCGTACTGCTCCTTCCCTCCTAGCTTTCTGAAAACTTTTAAAAACACATCTATGCAGACAGGCTTGGGGCGCTTAATTTTTTGCTGCGCTCTGCCCCTGGGCCTTTGATTGGGAGCGTATGTTGTATGAGTGAGTATAGTTTTAATAGTTTTATATTGTAATATTATTTTAAATTACTTATATTTTTGTACTTGTATTTCTGTTGTGAGCCACCCTGAGTCTGGGGAGAAGGGCGGCATATAAGTCGAAATAAAGATAAAGACAATTCCCCACCCCTAAACCACCCAACATCCAACCAACAGACCAAGTAATACTGTCCAACAGTTCACTGATGGTGGCCCTTCAGTTCATTATTAAGTGCAATTATAGCTCTGGGATAAAAACTATTCAGAAAACGGGTCATTGCTCAACAGCTCTCAAGGACAGGAAAGTCCTTCTGGTTTGGACCTTAGATTTCCCTCTGCAAAACCTCTCCTCAGTCTTGACCCAACCTCAGGGGCCGAGAGAACCAATCTATGTCCTCTTCCTGGAGTCGGAAAGCCTCTCTCTGTTGGCTGATTTCAGGGAAGGTTTGGTTTGCTGAAAACCTCCAGGAAATGAAGCCCATCAGAAGAATAATTTGGGTGGGGGGTCCAAGTCAAGTTGCGCAAGAATAAGTAAAATGAAATCCGGACAATTGTGAGAATTACGGAAAGAGTTGGAAGGGGCCTTGGAGGTCTTCTAGTCCAACTCAAGCAGGAGACTCTATACCATTTCAGACAAATGATTGTCCAATATTGTCTTAAAAACCTCCAGTGTTTGGAGCACCTACAAACAGTTCCAGTGGTGAATTGTTCTCACTGTCAGGAAATTCCTCCTTAGTTCTAGGTTGCTTCTCTCCTTGATTAGTTTCCATCCATTGTTTCTTGTCCTGCCTTCAGGGGCTTTGGAGAATAGCTTGACTCCCTCTTCTTTGGGGCAGCCCCTGAGATACTGGAACACTGCTATCATGTCACCCCTAGTCCTTCCTTCCATTAAACTAGACGTACCCAATTCCAGCAACCGCTGTTTATATGTTTTAGTCTCCAGTCCCCTAATCATCTTTGTTGCTCTTCTCTGCACTCTTTCCAGAGTCTCAACATCAGTTAACCAGTGGAACAACCTGCCTCCAGAAATTGTGGGCACTCCCTCACTGGAGGTTTTTAAGAAGAGACTAGACAGTCACTTGTCTGAGATGGTATAGGTTCCCCTGCTTCAGCAAGGGCTGGACTAGAAGACCTCCAAGGTCCCTTCCAGCTTCTATTCTATTCTATTTTATTCTACAATCTATTCTATTCTATTCTATTTTTCAATCTATTCTATTCTATTCCATTTTCTATTCTATTCTATTCTACAATCTATTCTATTCTATTCCTATTTCTTTTCTATTCTATTCTATTCTATTTTTTATATTACCAGATTCACCTTCGAGCCGAACCTGAGCTGACCACAGCAACAATGCATCAGGAGGACACAACTCACTCTTGCATCAGTACCTGCCATCCAACAGTTTTGTTTAAGGTTGCCCAAGCCCATCTGGGGAAAGGCAGAGCTGTCATCTGGCCTCTGTGGCATGTTTCCGTAACATTGTGCAAATGATTGCTCACATTCACCACAGTCTGTACTCCTCCTGGGTGGGGTTTGAAGCTGTGCTGGTCACAAAGTCTCCTTTTGGCCTGTGGTCTGCAGTGAAGGAGGAAGTGGTGTCCGGCTTGACCAGGCTTAGAGCCGTGCCCTTCTAGGCTCCTTCTAGGGCCTGGAAGTGGTGCACGTAGCTGCATCTGAAACCCTTCAGGAAATGAGGTCTACCAGAAGAATAAGCCAGGCTTCCAGCCGGAGCCAGAATAAATAAAAATGAAATCTGGACAGCTCTGAGGAAAGGAGAATTATTTTATCCCCAAAACCAAAGAGATTAGCCTAGAGGGGCAGCTACAAAAAAATGGGGTACAGAAGCATTGTTTTATAGGGGAGTTCGTCCTGGATGTGGAAATGTGCACGAGCTGATTTTAGGGTGACCCTTGAGGTGTGTGGGCGTCTGTAGGTACACGTCATTTATGATGTTTATTCTGTTGAATGTGCAGAACAGGAGACGGTGCAAGTAGCTGCGTCTGGGAGGAAAGCTGGCTCTCTTGGAGGGAGGGGGAGGTGCCCCCACCTTGAAGAAGCAGGGGTGGGGTCCCTTCTGAAGATCCAGCTGCTCTGGACCCCAGTCACTTTGCTTAACTATCGTCCGTCCACCCATCTTCTCTTTTGTGGGGAGATGGTGAGAAGATGAAATGGTGTAGGGTTTCCTGCCTGAGCAGGGGGTTGGACTAGATGATCTCCAAGGTCCCTTCCAACTTTATGGTTATGGTTATGGTTATGGTTATGATTATATATTATATGACAGAGAAACAGCAATCTAGTTCAGGTTATGTATACGTGTGCATGGCTAGAAAAACGAATCTTGCGCCTTTACCAGATGGAGGGCAGAGGGAACAAAGCTGTTACAGCATCGGGTAGCCCTGCTATAAATACTTCAAAACCTCCTTCCAGAGGGGAGCAACAGGAACAGACTGTAAAGTGGGTGCGTGGGGGTCTCTAACAATGCTTTGAGCTCTAAGTCTTGCGGAAGAACAGGGTAGACCAACGACTCATGACCTTCTTTTACTGGTCTACCATAGAGAGCGTCTTCTCACACTGTATTGTGGTTTGGTATGCTGGCTTGACAGCTGCGGATAGGAAGGTATTACAGAGGGTGGTGGGCACAGTACAAAACATCGTGGGCTGTCCCTTGACACCACTGGATGACATCGCCAGGGCCCGTTGCCTTGGAAGAGTGAGGAAAATTCTCAGGGACGACTCACACCCTGGTTGGTACCTCTTTACTCTCCTACCATCGGGTAGGCGGTGTAGAAGTATAGCCAGCCCCATCAATAGGCTGAAGAACAGCCTCTATCCATGGGCTGTCAGGACATAACTTTATGCATGACAGACTTGTGAGGCAAAGAGTTTTGGAAACAACATCTAACAATAAGTGTTGGAGTAAGGGAATGCTTGAAGTTTTCATACAAAATCAGAGTATTATTTTGTTTAAGCTAGTACTAAATTTACCCAAATCGATGGGTAAAGCTTCAGTCAAATGTTGTTAACCAATCCAAGAAAATGCTATTAAAACATAATTAGCTCACAGGGCGTAATAAGTTGGTGGGTTTGTTGTCGCTGTATGAGTTGTGGGGCGAGGAACGGAGGGAGGCTCAGCCAACTCACTGTATTTATTTATTTTATTTATTCGGATTTGTATGCCGCTCCTCTCCGAAGACTCGGAGCGGCTCACAACATATATATAAAACAATTTCAACTAAATCCGAACAAAAAACATTAAAAATAAAACCCCATACATACTCATCAGTCACACCACAATCAACAATCATCCCCAGGCCTGCCGGCAGAGGTAGGTTTTTAAATTCTTTCGGAAGGCCGGGAGAGTCGGGGAAACGCGGACTTCAGGAGGCAGTTGGTTCCAGAGGGCGGGCGCCACAACAGAGAAACTTTGATAATAAAGGTTCATTCATTCATTCTAAGCACATAGCGCCTATAAGCTGCATTCTGAATATTTGTTTATACTATTGTGCATTAAGTTTGTTTTTATATAATGCTTTCACTGAGTCCTGGTGTTTGCACCAGTGGGCACAGACAATGAAAAAAGCTTTCTCTTTGCTGACTCAGTTTGTTTGCTTTGCTGGCAATAGATTCCTCCCACAGTTCAACAGCAGCCCCCCCTCCCCCGCTTACTCAACAGGAAGCATTTGTGATGGGTGATCAGCAGCTAATAGGGTTAAATATTCACAGAATTCCAAGCCAGGATAGTCTTAGTTCTTGCTTAGGTAGAATTATGAAACCAATAAGGGGAGGGGGACCAAAGAAGATCCTCTCTTTTGTTGTCTGACATTCTCCGAATTGCCTCATGGCTCGAAACACAACACATAGCCTCGTCCTCTGGCTCTACTGCATTGCTCTCCAAGGTGGGGCTGAAGCTTCTAGCTGTAGCACCAGCCAAGTTGCTGCACCAGTTTCGGTCCTTCAGGTGTCTTTGGATGCCATTCAGGATTCAGCCGTGCTGGTGGGTTGGGCAGGAAGCAAAACACCCCATGCGGCGGATGAAATCAGCAGAGCTGGAGGCCGGAGGGAGGAGAGCTACTCCAAGAAGTTGTGGTTGCATAATTGCTGGAGGACAAAGATGGGGTTCTCGGTCTTCCTGTAGGAGGAATCATAGAATCCTGGGGCTGGAAGGGACTTTGGGGAGGGGTCTTCTAATGATCTAGGATCTCTAAGCTTGGTCTCGGCCTTCTTGTAGAAGGGAACATAGAGTCCTAGGGCTAGAAGGGACCTTGGAGGTCTTCTGGTCCAGGAGTCTCCAACCTTGGGAACTTTAAGACTGGTGGACTTCAACTCCCAGAATTCTCCAGCCAGCGATCCTGGCTGGAGAATTCTGGAAGTTGAAGTCCACCAGTCTTAAAGTTCCCAAGGTTGAAGACCCCTATTCTAGTCCAGCCCCCTGCTCAAGGCAGGAGTACCATACCATCCCGATCCGATGGTTGTCCAGTCTTCTTATGAAAACTTCCAGTGATGGAGCACCCACAATTTCTGGAGGCCAGCCGTTCCACTGATTGGTTGTTCTCCTTCTCCAGCTGCCAGGGACAGAAATATGTTTGCGATAGGATTGGCTCTCCAAGGCCATATTGAAGATAACATTTGCCTTCAAATCCATGAGTTTCTAAGATAACGTTTGCTCCATGGTCCAGTACTTCCTTCTGGGCAAAACTTTAAGATGGGCTTTCACATGACTACGGTGAGACTAGAACTCCCAATGTCCTGATGATTGGCACAAAGTCACCTAGCTGACTTTCATACCTAAGGCAGGACTAGAATTTTCATCTCCTGGTGATTGGACCAACCCACCCAACCGGCTTTCATGGCTAAGACGGGACTAGAATTCACCGTCTCCTGGTGATTGTCCCAAAGTCACCCAACTGGCTTTCATATCTAAGGCGGGACTAGAACTCACCATCTCCTGGTTTTTAAGCAAGTATCTTCACCACTTTAAACTAAACAGCGGGAACAGTGAGTTAATTGATACGGAACAACCCTGTCCCCGGCAATCTAAAAATTATAGGGCTATCAGTGCATGTAGCATAGATGTGTGTGGGGACAAGAATACCAACCTTGCTCTCAAGCAAAATGAAGCCTCTAGTGGCGAGTGCCACACAAAGTGCACTAACCAAATAGGTGGTGGGACAATGGGGGAACTCAGGCACCACACAGGTTATGTAGAAAGTAAACACAGGGCCACTCACAAAGGACTCAAATGTTTATACACCAATGCACAGAGTATGAACAGCAAACAGGGTGAACTAGAAATTCAGGTTAATGAGGGCAGATATGATATTGTTGCCATTACGGTAACATGGTGGGATGAAATGCACACATGGAACACACAGCTAGAGGGATTTAAATTATTTAAAAGAAACAGACCAAATAAAAGAGGAGGTGGAGTTGCTCTCTATATAAGAAATAACTACATCTCTACAGAAATAGAGCACAACAATGATAAAAACTGTCTTGAATGCATTTGGGTCAATATAAAAGGGGGGGGGGAAATGACATTGCCATAGGTGTATACTACAGACCACCCAACCAAACAGAGGAAAAGATAAACTGAATAGAATAGAATAGAATAGAATAGAATAGAATAGAATAGAATAGAATAGAATAGAATAGAATAGAATAGAATAGAATAGAATAGAATAGAATAGAATAGAAAGGGACCTTGGAGGTCTTCTAGTCCAACCCCTTGCTCAGGCAGGAATGGAATGGAATAGAATAGAATAGATGGAATGGAATGGAATGGAAGGAATATAATGGAAGGAATGGAATGGAATGGAATGGAATAGAATGGAATAGAATGGAATGGAATAGAATAGAAAATATGGAATAGAATAGAATAGAATAGAATAGAATAGAATAGAATAGAATAGAATAGAATAGAATAGAATAGAATAGAATAGAATAGAATAGAATAGAATAGAATAGAATAGAAGATGGAATGGAATGGAATGGAAGGAATAGAATAGAATAGAATAGAATAGAATAGAATAGAATAGAATAGAATAGAATAGAATAGAATAGAATAGAATATGGATTAGAGTACAGTTGGAAGGGACCTTGGAGGTCTTCTAGTCCA
>JARGCV010000382.1:0-96099 GCA_034064705.1 Bothrops alternatus
AGAAAAGCTTTAGAAACTATTTGAAGTGCATGCATATAACAAAAGGCCGTGTGGCTTCATACAGCTACAATTCTGCTAAATTGATCCTGTAGAGACCAAGCTCAAGACACAGGCATATGCTTTGAAGGCTTTTGTCAGCCTTACCAGGTAGATCAGACAGGGAACACAGCCAGGTGAGCTAATTCGAATAGAATAGAATAGAATAGAATAGAATAGAATAGAATAGAATAGAATAGAATAGAATAGAATAGAATAGAATAGAATAGAATAGAATAGAATAGAATAGAATATATGGGATGGGATGGGATGGGATGGGATGGAATAGAATAGAATAGAATAGAATAGAATAGAATAGAATAGAATAGAATAGAATAGAATAGAATAGAATAGAATAGAATAGAATAGAATAGAATAGAATAGAATAGAATAGGAGAAGAGAAGAGAAGAGAAGAGAAGAGAAGAGAAGAGAAGAGAAGAGAAGAGAAGAGAGAATGGAAATAGAATAGAATAGAATAGAATAGAATAGAATAGAATAGAATAGAATAGAATAGAATAGAATAGGAGAAGAGAAGAGAAGAGAAGAGAAGAGAAGAGAAGAGAAGAGAAGAGAAGAGAAGAGAAGAGAAGAGAAGAGAAGAGAAGAGAAGAGAGAATGGAAATAGAATAGAATAGAATAGAATAGAATAGAATAGGAGAAGGGAAGGGAAGGGAAGGGAAGGGAAGGGAAGAGAAGAGAAGAGAAGAGAAGAGAAGAGAAGAGAAGAGAAGAGAAGAGAAGAGAAGAGAAGAGAAGAGAAGAGAAGAGAAGAGAAGAGAAGAGAAGAGAAGAGAAGAGAAGAGAAGAGAAGAGAAGAGAAGAGAGAATGGAAATAGAATAGAATAGAATAGAATAGAATAGAATAGGAGAAGAGAAGAGAAGAGAAGAGAAGAGAAGAGAAGAGAAGAGAAGAGAAGAGAAGAGAAGAGAAGAGAAGAGAAGAGAAGAGAAGAGAGAATGGAAATAGAATAGAATAGAATAGAATAGAATAGAATAGAATAGAATAGAATAGAATAGAATAGAATAGAATAGAATAGAATAGGAGAAGGGAAGGGAAGGGAAGGGAAGGGAAGAGAAGAGAAGAGAAGAGAAGAGAAGAGAAGAGAAGAGAAGAGAAGAGAAGAGAAGAGAAGAGAAGAGAAGAGAAGAGAAGAGAAGTTGAAAGGGAAGCAGGATCAGCTTCTTGACTCAAGGTTAGAGATGTTCCTTCATGAACTATGAAGCAAGATCAGCTTTTTGGCTCAAGGTTAGAGATGTTCCTTCAAGAAATATGAATCAGGATCCGCTTCTTGGCTCAAGGTTAGACACACTGCATGCCTGGGAACACTTGAACAGGTGAAAGGAGTAGAAATCAAGGTCCTTCTTGGAAGCACCAATGATACGTATGGTCCTTAGGATGATATGAAACTCATTTTAGAGTGACTCCAGAAGAATCCTGAAGGTCTCCACCCAGATTTTGCCCATGGAACTGAGTCTATGCCTCCTCTAAGACTTTTCAGCTGTTTCTCCTGCCTAGATAGTCCAGTTCTCTGGCCAGGTGCCAGGGGATAGAAGTTCTCCTGCCTCAGCTGTTTTAGAAGGACTGGGCCCTCCACGTCAGCAAAAAATATGCTGGGCCAGCTAAAACCAGGCCTATTTTTGTGAAACGGGGCCTCCGCCTTTGTGCCAATACTGCCCAGGCACCCCCTCCTGCTTACAAATGACCTTTCCGCTCCTTTTGTGGAGTGGACTTGTGTTTGTAATGTTAAAATGTACATCGCGGTGCCTGCCTTTTCTTTTACGACTGTGTGTTTCACTTTTTTTCCCTATCCTCATTTTATGAAGTGTCACCAGATGCAAATTAATAAAATCTGCAAATGGCCAGAATGGACTTTCTCCACTGTCACCACAAGCCTAGACAATTTTAATAACTTATTGCCTTCTCTTAAAACACAACCAACAATCTCTTCATCCCATATCTATACCTCTTATCTATAAACAAATCCTTAAAACCTGGACGTTCAGTCCTGGGCAGTCACACACGATTAAGGGTTTGTTTAAACCACAATTCTTGGTGGTTTGCCATGCCATAAATAACAGAATGAAAGAACCCAAACATTACAAACATTAAAACATAGGACACTAAAAGTGAAAACATATGGTAGTAGTAGTAGTAGTAGTAATAATAATAATAATAATAATAATAGTAATCATCATCATCATCATCATCAGAATCAGAATTAGAATCAGAATAGATGAGAAAGAACTGGAGAAGATAACAAAATACAAAGACCTACAAATAGAAATAGAACGACTGTGGGAAAGGCAAGCAAGGGTAGTACCAATAGTCATAGGCACCTTGGGTGCAATTCCAAAACAACTGGAGCACCATTTGAACACCATCCTCGGCATTGACAAATTCGCCATTAGTCAATTGCAAAAAGCGGCCTTACTAGGAACTGCTTCCATCCTGCGACGAGATCTGTAATACCATCAAACATCCACATCTGCCTATCCCAGGTCCTTGGTGAGGACTCGATAGGCAGACAAAAATGCCAAATCCAGTCTGAACATCTGTCTGACTGTGCGATGATCAATAGTAGTAGTAGTAGTAATAATAATAATAAATTATGATAATAATAATAATAATGAGAAAGAGAAAGGAGAAGAAATAGTAAAAGGAACCTAGTCATAGATGGGAAGGAGAGGGGATCTTCTACTAATCTACTACCCACCTCAAAAAAAAAAAAGTTCCAGAAATAACAATATTTCTATTTTACCCTTAATCAAACAAGCTGTGGGAGAAGAGTAGGCAGAGCTGGAGGGTGGAGTTAAATGCGTCATCAGTTTAGAATCCTTGCATCACTATAGGAAACCTCCTTGAATTCCATTGACCCTTATGTAACGCCAAGTTGACCGCTAGTTGACTAGATTCTTGTGTATAGGCTTGAGTAACTCTTCCATGCTGCCAGTTTACAAAGGGTCATGATTCTTTTGGCACGACATAACCCCCTCTATGAGCCAATCCTTAAAACCTTATCAGTCAGGTTGAATGAATGGAGCGATCATTCTACTGATGCTGCCGTCTTTCTGGAACAGCAGAAAAGTTACATAGCAGGACCTTTTTCAAGGCCCGCAGTCCCCAAGGGTTGGCCTAGCTATTTGGCAGAGGGACATGTCCCTCTTTGAAATGGGTCTAAGTCTCAGGGGTTCTGCTTCTCCCCAGACTTTTAAAGGGAAAGGACACAAGGCAACTGTTGTACAGCCACAGTGAGAATAAACCGTGTAACACAATCGGAGCGGGCAAGCATATGAAGCCTGCTCCCAGCGGTGTATGTGCACGTGAGATCTTTTTTTTATTATTATCAGAGAAAGAACAAGAAATCCCAATTCTAGTTTTATTTATCAAGCAAGAAAGGAAGGTCAGATGTTCTGGTGATTGGCGTTTGTAAATCCCCAGTGTTCAGCTAATAACCACCTGGTTGGCCTCTCTCTATGAATAAATATATTCTACCCAGGTAGCCAATTTCCCCCCCCCCCACCAAAAAAGGATCTGCAATACACCTGGGCTTTTTGCATAAGAATGACATAAAAGGGACCTTTGATTTATGGTTTTGATGATTAGACAGGATAGATGAGAGAAAGAAGAGTAATAGGATGTAACTTTAAAGAGAGAGAGGTTAAAATGTAGTTGTACTTACAACTGCTGTAAAGAATATCGGAAGCCATTCCTTTATATTTCTTTCTTTTCTATTTTTCCTTCAACTTTTTTTTCTTTTCTTGCACTTTTTTCTTCCTTCCTTCCGTTCTTCTTTCCTCCCTCTCTCCCCTTATCTCTCCTTCCTTCCTTCCTTCCTTCCTTCCTTCCTTCCTTCCTTCCTTCCTTCCTTCCTTCCTTCCCTTTTTCCCTTTTCTTGCACTTTTTCTTCCTTCCATTCTTCTTCCCTCCCTCTCTCCCCTTATCTCTCCTTCCTTCCTTCCTTCCTTCCTTCCTTCCTTCCTTCCTTCCTTCCTTCCTTCCTTCCTTCCCTCCCTCCCTCCCTCCCTCCCTCCCTCCCTCCCTTTAAATTAGTTTGTATTAGTTTTGATCTTCTTGTTTATAAGTTTCAATAACACAGAGATACACAGAAAGACTTGCAATTCTATTTTTGAGAGACTTCTAGCATTGCACGGAGCTGCTGCACTTAATGTTGAAATAATTTCCAAAGGGCAGGAAAAGGAACATCTTTAAAGATTTAGCAGGAAAGCCATTTGACGCCAATAAAGCATCCATCAAGTTGAAGATCCAGCTCCCTGGAGAAATCCATAATGTTGCGAAAGGTAGAAGGAAAGAGAAGAGGAGAAGCAGAGCAAAGTAAAGGGGCTTAATTACAGTGCACCATCCTCAAATACTGATAGGGGCAGATTGTCATATGGACTTTGAAAGTAATAAATCTGGCAGAAATGGCTAAAATATCGGCATATTTGAAGGATCGCTCAAATGAACAATATATGATAGACTGGAAACAGTGGATAGACTACATACAAGAGAAACACCAATCAAAGAAAATGTATCTGGCTTATAGTTAAATCTTGACATAAGGAGTGAAGAATGTTTACAAAATTAAATCGATTGTATTAAGTTGGATAGCAGGTAGCTTCAACTTTCCCCTGGTTTACATATACAAAGACTATAACTTACTGTTGCATCTCATGATTTATGTTGATTGCTTTTTAGTACGTTATTATGATTAATGTTGATTGCTTTAATAAAAATTTTTTTAAAAAAAGAACCTTTATCTATGCTGTCATAAGAGTTGACAACAATTTCACGACACATAATCTGTCCTAATCCATCATGCAGTCCTCCTTTTCAAGGGTGGGCTGAGCACAGATTCCTCTTCTATTTAATCTACCGTAGATAGCTTAACGAAGCCTAAGGGATACTGAACACACCTCAATCAGAGACTTTAGAAGGACTGTTGATATTATAGAATAAAACAGAATAGAAATACAGAATAGAAAAGATTATGGAATGGAACAGAACGGAACGGAATAGAATAACAGAGTCGGAAGGGATCTTGGATGTCATCTAGTCCAACCCCCTGCTCAAGCAGGAGACCCTGTACCGTTCCAGACAAATGGCTGTCCAATCTCTTCTTAAAAACTTCCAGTGTTGGAGCACTGACATCTTCTGGAGGCAGGTTGTTCCACTGATTAACTGTTCTCACTGTAAGGAAGTTTCTCTTTAATTCCAGGTTGCTTCTCTCTTTGGTCAGTTTCCAACCATTGTTTCTCATCCTTCCCTCTGGTGCTTTTAATGTTGATCACTTTAATATTGAAAAAGCGGATTGAATATCTACCTCAGGTTATTGAATTTCTACCTCAGGATCTTTGGTTAGGGATCATAAAAGATTGTAATAATACTGAGATGAATAATATGTGATAGACTAGAAACAGGGGATAGACTGCAGATAAGAGAAACACCAATCAAGCAAAGTGTAACAGGCGTATAGTTGAGGCTTGATGTGAGGAGTGAAAAATGCTTACCAAATCAGACGTTTACAAAGACTAATACTTAGTGTTGTATATCAGGTGCTATGATGATTGCTGCATAATATGGTTTTATGTTCAATGTTGATTGTTTTAATAAAAGATTTAAAAAAAAGTATTCCTATGGGAAAAAAAAGAATAATTTGGGAAAATAAATGAAATACTGGATATACAAAAAAAAAATAAAAAAAAAATAAAAGCTTCCTAATTTTTTCCCCTGTTGCTCTTTCCTATTGCTGTTTTCCTCAAGTCTACTTATAACTTCCCCATTCCCAATGCCTGGAACCAATTAGGTTCGCTATTAATTAAGGTGTCAGGAGGACAACATTAAAAAAAAAAAAAAATTAAACGTCTTTTTTAAAAAAGTAGATATCTTTTTAAGAAACGCTAGCTAGACCATTCCTCCCTCCCCCCCATGAGATTTTGTAAAACCTTCAGACCAGGATGCTGAAGTCATCTGGAAAGTGAGAGCTTCTCAAACCAGATTGAGCAATCTCATGAGATTTTCAGCCCTTTCAAAAAACCTTTGTTTATTTTTTTCACATTCTAGCCTTTCCGCCCGGTTGTACAATGCACTAGATGGCTTACAAAATTACTGCCCCCACACATATATTCTGAGCTTGTGCTTCTTAACCCATATTAGGTAGGGTAATCAACCATTTGCATCCCAGAATTTGGGGTGGGGGGCAATGTTTGTGAACGCTTGAATAGTCAAGAAGAATTACAATTTCCTATCCAAGTCATGTCCACCCCACCCAAAGGATCTCTCCGTGGAATTATAAACCAATGTGCTTCAGCTAATGGTGAAAGGGAGCCATCTCTTGTTTTTTCAGACAAATAAAGAAGAGAAATCTGATTTTCCTATAAACGTTTGTGGGAATCGGAACCGCATCGCCTGGAGTCAACATGCCGAAGTTTTATTGTGATTACTGTGATACTTATCTCACCCATGACTCTCCGTCTATGAGGAAAACCCATTGCAGTGGCAGGAAACATAAGGAGAATGTGAAAGATTACTATCAAAAATGGATGGAAGAACAAGCACAGAGTCTGATAGATAAAACAACGGCAGCATTTCAGCAAGGCAAAATCCCACCTACCCCATTCTCTGCTCCACCTCTTGGGGGAGCAATGATACCACCACCACCTAATATCCCTGGTCCTCCACGGCCTGGTATGATGCCAGCACCCCATATGGGTGGACCACCAATGATGCCAATGATGGGACCACCTCCTCCAGGAATGATGCCAGTTGGACCTGCTCCAGGAATGAGGCCACCTATGGGAGGACATATGCCAATGATGCCAGGACCACCAATGATGAGACCTCCATCCAGGCCCATGATGGTACCAGCCAGACCAGGAATGGCTCGCCCAGACAGATAAAGTGGAATTGGACCTTTTGCTCCCTTTTTTCAGATGTACGCCTTTCTGACAAGCTGTGGAAGTTGCATTGCCCAAAGTGTTAACATTTTTTTAAATTTGCAATCTAAAATTGGGGGAAGGAGAAAAGTCCTGGGAGAAAAAACCATAAATGTTGGACAAAGGCTTTGTAGCATTTCCCAAATAATTTTTCATGTTTGTTGTCAAATAAAATATTGATAATTGGTTAAAAAAAAAAAGAAGAAGAGAAATCTGTAATGTAGTGAACGGGGGAGGTAAAATATGTTTAGCCCGTGGAAGATCTGCAAAAAAAGAAGAGGGAGAGAGCTTTTTCTATTTCAAATAATGAAGTTCTACCGACAGAAGGCAAGATGGATAAGGGATTATGAGTCCTCTGTATATTCTAAGCATCGTACAGGATTATGATGAACAATGTACTTAGCGAAACCAAAGAAGTATGAAGCTTTAAGCAGCCCGGGTGGGAATTCTCAACCTTGAACACAAAAAGAAACTTACTTCAAGTCGGTGGGGGGGCCATCTAGGTCTTCAGAGTTAAGAACATAAGAACATAAGAAGAGCCCTGCTGAATCAGCCAAAGCCCATCGAGTCCAGCATTCTGTGTCACACAGTGGCCCACCAATTGTACATGGGGATCTTGAGCAGAAAGAGAAGGCAAACCCCCCCTTTCCCTTGACCCCCAACAAATGGTACTCAAGGGAATCCTGCCTGCCTCAACCAACATAGAGGCGGCACATGGACATCCGTTTTAATAACCACCGATACACTTGGCATCCATGAATCTATCTAGCCCTGCCTTGAAGCTGTCAAGGCTGACAGCTGTCATGACCCCTTCTGCTTTAGGGAATGCCCCCTTGTCCTAGTATTGTGTGATAGAGAAAAGAATTTTTCTCTATCCACCTTTTCTATCCCATGCATGATTTTGTACACTTCGATCAAGTCACCCCTTAAACGCCGTCTTTCAAGGCTGAAGAGATCAAGGCGTTGCAATCTGGTTTCATAAGGGAGGCGCTCCATTTCCTTGATCATTCTTGTTGCCCTTTTTTGCACCTTTTCCAGTTCCATTATATCCTTCTTGAGGTGCGGTGACCAGAACTGTTAAGATTTGGGTTAGTGTTCAATGAGATCTTCAGAGTAAGAATGACCCACCAAGTCTACTGGCTGACGAGCGGTCGCTTAAATCCGAGTGAATGTAAAATGTAAAAAGAATGCAGAATTCAGAGATGACCGTGGAGAAGATATGAAAGAACCATGAAGGAGGGAAGGGAGGACCCAACTTGGAGAAGAGGAGAAACCATCCAGAGATAGAAGAAAGAGTGAGAAAGAACGTCAAGATAATCCTGCCTTGATGGAGTTTCATCTAAAATGGGACAGGAAGACCCTTGGATAGGATGTTACAATACTGTTCATGTATTTTAGAACAACGCGGGTTGTCTTCCACACACAACAGTTTGTTTAGTGACCATTTGAAATTACAACAGCACTTATGACCACTGCAGCATCCCCATGGTCACATGATCAAAACTCAGATGCTTCATCTTTATGACGGTTGCTGTGTCCTGGGGTCACGTGATCACCTTCGGGGATCTAGCAAAGTCAGGGGAGAAGCCAGACACACTCAACAGCCACGTGACTAACTCAACAACTGCAGCAATTCACTTAATAACCGTGTGAGAAAGGCCGTAAAATGGGGCAAAACACATTTAACCACCGTCTCGCTTAGCCGCAGAAATTTTGGGCTCAAAACCGCCGTTCCTGTTATCCTTGCAAAATCTGTTTCTTGACCTGTCTTACCTCAAAATGCTGACCCCTGTCCCCTTCTGGTCAGCAAAACACCCCTGCCCAAAGTGTGTGTTCTATTTACAAAAATTCCTCTACACAAAAGGGTGGGAATGGATACTTTCTTTGGTCCGCGTTCTGATGATCGTCTTTGTTTTTCGAACAGTTCTCGTTGCCTCAAGTCTGACTGGCACTGGCAGCCACCTGGCTCCGTCACCCAGTCTTTTTGTAAGTCCTGTCATCCCTCTTGGAGGACAAAAAAGCTGGCTTGGCTGTCAGACTCTGCCATGACAGAAGCATCCTTGATCCTCCGAGAGGATATTTTATTATTTTGGCAGATCCGTTTCTAAAGAGAGGAAGGCACTTCATGGCAGCCTGGGCTTGAGCAAGCAGCCTCTAAGTCAGCGGTTCTCAACCTTTTTCAGGCCGCGACCCCGACCTGTGCCGCAGATGTGCGGCGCGACGGCCCGCACCGCACATGCGCAGCGCGACGGCCCACATCGCGCATGCGCGGTGCTACCCCCTGCGCCGGCTGAGGGGAAAAGGGGGAAAAAATGGCGGACTGCGTTGTTTGGCGACCCCCGTGAAATGGTTGTTCGACCCCAAATGGGGTCGCGACCCACAGGTTGAGAACCGCTGCTCTAAGTGCTGACAGAGAAGAAGGAAGGGAGAAGTAGAGAAAGAAAATAACTAGCTCTGGTTATAAAAAAAAAAGAAGGCTGAGAGGGAAGGAAGAAAGGAGAAAAAAACTCAAGACTGGGACGAGGAAGGAGGACTTGCTGGAAGGAAGGAAGGAAGGAAGGAAGGAAGGAAAGAAGGAAGGAAGGAAGAGAAATGGACAGAGAATGAAAGGGAGAGAGGGAGGAAGGAAGGAAAAGACAGAGGAAGGAAGGAAGGCAGGAAGGAAGGAATGAAGAGAGAGAGAGAGAGAATGAAAGGGAGAGAGGGAGGAAGGAAGGAAAAGACAGAGGAAGGAAGGCAGGAAGGAAGGAAGAGAGAGAGAATGAAAGGGAGAGAGGGAGGAAGGAAGGAAAAGACAGAGAAAGGAAGGAAGGAAGGAAGAGAGAGAGAATGAAAGGGAGAGAGGAAGGGAGGAAGGAAAAGACAGCGAAAGGAAGGAAGGAAAAGACAGAGGAAGAAAGGAAAACAACAAACAAACAGATCATACAACAAAAATCATAAGACTGGCATAAGGGAGGGACTGGCACTTTCTTGAAAGAAAGGAACTGAACACTTGGGCAGAAAACGAGAGTGGCACTTGAAAGGAAGGACCAGGATGATTTCTTCCTAGTAGGGCGTAAAATGAATCTCAGCAGTTCAGACCAATGATGTGACCCAGTTATGTCAAATTCAAATCCAACTTGACTTTGAGCACCAAGATAGTTGGGCTTCAATAGGGATGGGCAGGTTAGGATTTCAGGACCTTGGACAGCTACATGACAGAGACGTGCCTTGTTGAGGTCAAGGCTTCCATACATGAATTGTGTCCTCATGTGCGTCTTCAAAGCAGTGTTTCTCAACCTTGACAATTTTAAGGCATGTGGACTTCAACTCCCAGAATTCCACAGCCAGCATTGCTGAGTTGAAGTCCACATGCTTTAAAATTGTCAAGGTTGAGAAACACTGCTCCAAAGCCTTGGATCCTTCACCAGAAACCCTTCAAAGGAATGATTTGCTTAACAACCACATCCCTTAATGGCCAACATTCCAGCCCAATTGTACTTGTAAGTCAAGAACTTCCTGTATTCTCTTTCATGAACAGGACACAACAGCTTGTGAAATGGCCAGAAAAGCAGAGGCAGAAATGAAGATTTTTTCCCTCTTCTTTGCCTTCATGTTTTCCAACTATTCAACTTCCAAAATTCATTTTTTTGGGGTGGGGGGTGGGGGTGTTGCTTCAGCTTCAATACCAGGAACAAAATGTCCTTTAAACTGTTTAAATAGAACTATAGTGCTGCTACATTATTCAAAATGCCACCGCGATTAAAGCCTCGTGGGGAATAATTTTTTCCGAATGAAGGAGAAATAAAATAAAAGTAGATGTACTGCTTTTAACTCCCCAAGGTTATAATCAATATTAGATCAATTTGACTCAACCATCCTTTTTATATGCACGTTTTGTGAAAGGGATCCTGACAGGTTTTGAGCTCCAGGAACAAAGCTTTCCTGCAAAATGGATTAACATATCTTTCTGATTGTATATTCGCCAGCACCTAGAGTGACTTGAACAGCCTAGTAATGGGGGCAGCTCTACCACAACGCTAGACACATGAGGAGCAATTTGGGGCAAGCTCTTGCTTGATCCGCAAAGGCTTCCAATCCCTAATCCCTCTGGAACAGGGGTGTCAAACTTGCAACATCACATGACGCGTCGCGACATATCGTGACTTTTTCCCCATTGCCGGCAATTGGGTGGGTGCAGTTTTGGCGTGACACATCCGGCCCGCAGGCCAGCGGTTTGACACCCCTGCTCTGGAACTTTGAGATGGAATCTGCCTTCAAATTTGATCCCTTCAGAGAGATCCAGCTAATGGGCCAGATGTCAAGAGATTGTCAGAGCAGTCGCCTCCAAGGTGGAGAAAGCAAGAGACAGAAAACGGAGGCAAGCAGGATGAAATGCTGTGGACATTCTGGTGTGAAGCTGTAAAGCAGGGGTCTTCAAACTTGGCCCTTTTATGACTTGTGGACTTCAACTCCCAGAATTCCTCAGCTAGCGTGCCTGGCTGAGGAATTCTGGGAGTTGAAGTCCACAAGTCATAATAGAGCCAAGGTTGCCTACCCCAATCTAAGCTGTGCTGTCTCTTGGACTTCCCTTCCCTCCTGGGAATCCAGACTACAATCCACTACAGCTGATCCCTGGAATGCAGTTTCAGTTCCAAATGAGTCACTTAACAACAGAAGTTTTGGGCTGAATTGTGGTCATAAGTCGAGGACTACCTATACTCCAAAGCTTCACCATTTTTGAAGGACACCAGAAAAGCCTCTGTTACAGATCTTAACTAGCCAGCAGATACAATGCACAATCCTTCGTTGTTCATTTTGACCTTTCCACAAGAGATTCTTGAACGATTACCTCTATTATTTCTATTGGTTGAAAAATGTCCTGCCTAAAGTACACCTTAATGTGAAAAAAAGAGATTGACATACAATGGTTGGTTTCCAACACGTACGCACAGCATGCCACGATATCACTCAAACCAAATCCATTTCATCATTTAGACCATTTTCAGCCTTGACAATGAAGCTCGCCCTGAGCTGGCAATTAATCTCATCCGAAAAGAATTAAAACACCATGCCGCCGAGTGGGCCTTGCCATGAATATATCAGTAACTGTTATTTTAGTCTTGCTTATTTGAGGGACAAATCCCCCCAAACCCATTATAAATTAAGGAAAGCACACAGACTTTTAAAAGGGAGGAAAAGCAATTAGAAATTGAAGAAATGTCCAAAATATATTCCTGGAACCAACCGCCAGGCTCAAAACCAAAAGCGACACACTGGGATTCTTCCAGGTTGAGTTATTTTAATTTTTCCCCACACCTATTGACAACATTGTGCCAAACTGAACACTCAATTATCTGCATCTACAATATACTCTGGGAACTATTAGGGAGGACCTGTCTTTTTCTCTTTCTTTCACACATTATCTGAACTGAGTTTGCCTCTTAGTCCTCTGGAATGCAGCCCCTCCCTCCTGGGGAGCCCCCTCCTCACTATATTCAATCACATCACATGCAGACTTCAATTCCCAGAATTCTTCAGCCACCCATGTGTGGACTTTAACTCCCAGGATTCCTCAGTCACCACGTGTCCGGACCCAAACCAAGAATGACACGTGGTGATTCTTCCAATGTTGAGTTCTTTATTGTGTCACACCTACAGGCAGAATCTTGCCGGGCTATACGCTCAACTCTCTGCCTCTAAAATATACTCCAGGAACTCTTAACTCTAAAACATATGAGGAACGGTTGCTGGAATTGGGTATGACTAGTTTAATGAAGAGAAGGACGAGGGGGGACATGATAGCAGTCTTCCAACATCTCAGGGGCTGCCCCAAAGAAGAGGGAGTCAAGCTATTCTCCAAGGCACCTGAAGGCAGGACAAGAAGCAATGGATGGAAACTAACCAAGGAGCGAAGCAACCTGGAACTAAGGAAAAACTTCCTGACATTGAGAACGATTAACCAGTGGAACCACCTGCCTCCAGAAGCAGTGAATGCTCCAACACTGGAAGTTTTTAAGAAGAGACTGGACAGCCATTTGTCCAAAATGGTATAGGCTTCCCTGCCTGAGCAGGGGGCTGGACTAGATGACCTCCAAGATCCCTTCCAACATTACTACTACTACTACTACTACTACTACTACTACTACTACTACTACTACTACTACAGGGCTGAGTTGCCTCTTACTCCTCCGGAATGCACTCCATCCCTCCTGGGGATTCACTTCTCGCTACAATCCGGCAAACCAACCACTCTCCTAGATATATTCACTTGCTTCTTTTCAAGTCTATCTTTCAAAAAATAATAATTTCTCCCTGGCTTCAACTTTCCCCCAAATTCAGACATATGCAAAAGATGCATATAAATTCAACCGGTGTCATATTCCTAGGTTTTGTCCCCTGTAGACAGGAACAAGGTGAGCTCAGAAGACACCCAAGGACTTCTTAATCAAAGAGAAGAACCAAAGCATTTTGACAACTGCTCTGGTGAAAACAAGGCTGCCTTCAAAACCACCTTTGTTTCTTTTTTTTTTTTATATATAAAAATTCTTTTATTAAAACAATCAACATTGGACATAAAAACATATTATGCAGCAATCATCATGACACCTGGTATACAATACTAAGTGTTAGTCTTTGAAAACGTCTGAATTAGTAAGCCTTTTTCCCCCCTCCTCGCGTCTAGCCTCAACTATACTCCTGTTACATTTTATTTTGATTGGTGTTTCTCCTATCTGTTTCAATATTAATGTGATCAACATTAAACCTAAGATCTTATTGCTAAGCAATCCTCCTAGAACATAGCATACAACATTAGGTATTAATCTTTGTAAACATCTGTTTTAGTAAACGTTCTTCCCTCCTCCCTTACATCTTCAAGTATACTCCGAATACATTTTCTTTGATTGGTGTTTCTCTTATATATGGTCTATCTACTGTTTCTAGTCTATCGCATATTGTGCGTTTGCGCTTCTGAATTGACTTCATCCCATTACTAGTGCAATCTTTTATAGTCCCTAACCAGAGATCCTGAGGTGAAAGTTTCATATCCTGAGGTTTCTTTCTCCTTGCCGCTCCGTCTAATTATGCGGTCCTCTCTTTTTTTTGTGGGTTGTCCTGTTTCCAGGTAAACTTCCCCTTTTTGCAAGCACAGATACGGTTATGGTGACCCTCCCATCTTCTTCTCTTCTGCAGCAGTCCTTAAGGACTCCCACTTTACTCTTCGCTGATCTTTGAAATTACCTTTGGCTGATTCAGATCGCTTCGGTAAATCCAGTGTATCAAAGTTCCGGTCCACATCTCCGTTCTTCTTTCCTGAGCAGGACACACAAGAAATGAGAAAAATCAACACGATTTGGGGGGGAGGGGGGGAGAGGAATTAAACTTCATCCATTTCTCCTTAATCCCAAATGAGGACAAACTGAACGCAAAGCTTAAAATCACATCCACACCCACTCGCCCATATCCCCATCATCCAGACATGCATTTCGTCCTTAGGTAATCTTGGGACATGTTTACTGGACATGCAAATGAGGTTTCCATGGATTAGCAGAAAGGACAAACATATGGTGGGATGTATGATTGACTGGTATACAGGTAGTCCTCAACTTACGACCGCAGTCGGGATGAGAATTTTTGTTGTTAAGTGAGTTGCACCTGGGTTTAAGACCTTGTTTGCCACAGCTGGGAAGGGCATCACTGCATCGTTAATCCACTGATTTTGCTAGTCGGAAGCTGCTTTGGAAGGTCCCAGATGTTGATCATGGGATGCCAGGATGCCGCAACTGTCATAAATATACAGGCCGGTTGCCATGAACCCAAATTTCACATGACTGGGGGGATGCCGCGATGGTTTTACGTGCGAGAACTGGTCGTAAGTCACTATCTTCCATGCCGTTGTAACTTTGAACGGTCACAAGGGATTGTCAGTTGAGAACTACCTGTACTGTTTACTGTATTTGTACTATGACCTTCCTCTGGAAGCTAAAGGGAAGCTGGGCTCTAAGAGATGGTGCATTCTAGACCTACCTTAGACATGAAAGTGGCTGGGTGACTTTGGGCCAATCACCACTAGGAGATGGTGAATTCTAGTCCCATCTTAGACATGAAAATGGCTGGGTGACTGTGACCCAATCACCTCTAAGAGATGGTGAATTCTAGACCTACCTTAGACATGAAAGTGGCTGGGTGACTTTGGGCCAATCACCACTAGGAGATGGTGAATTCTAGTCCCATCTTAGAAATGAAAGCCAGCTGGGTGACTTTGGGCCAATCACTAGGAGACGGTGAGTTCTAGTCCCGAATCACCAGGAGACTGGGAGGTCATGTCCTGCCTTACCTATGAAAGCTGGCTGGGTGACTTTGGGCCAATCACCACTAGGAGATGGTGAATTCTAGTCCCACCTTAGACATGAAAATGGCTGGGTGACTGTGAGCCAATCACCTCTAGGAGATGGTGAATTCTACTCCCACCTTAGACATGAAAGTGGCTGGGTGACTGTGAGCCAATCACCACTAAGAGATGGTGAATTCTAGTCCCACCTTAGACATGAAAATGGCTGGGTGACTGTGAGCCAATCACCTCTAGGAGATGGTGAATTCTAGTCCCACCTTAGACATGAAAATGGCTGGGTGACTGTGAGCCAATCACCACTAGGAGATGGTGAATTCTAGTCCCACCTTAGACATGAAAATGGCTGGGTGACTGTGAGCCAATCACCACTAGGAGATGGTGAATTCTAGTCCCACCTTAGACATGAAAATGGCTGGGTGACTGTGAGCCAATCACCACTAGGAGATGGTGAATTCTAGTCCCACCTTAGACATGAAAATGGCTGAGTGACTGTGAGCCAATCACCACTAGGAGATGGTGAATTCTAGTCCCACCTTAGACATGAAAATGGCTGGGTGACTGTGAGCCAATCACCACTAGGAGATGGTGAATTCTAGTCCCACCTTAGACATGAAAATGGCTGGGTGACTGTGGGCCAATCACCACTAGGAGATGGTGAATTCTAGTCCCACCTTAGACATGAACATGGCTGGGTGACTGTGAGCCAATCACCTCTAGGAGATGGTGAATTCTAGTCCCACCTTAGACATGAAAATGGCTGGGTGACTGTGAGCCAATCACCACTAGGAGATGGTGAATTCTAGTCCCACCTTAGACATGAAAATGGCTGGGCGACTTTGGGCCAATCACCACTAGGAGATGGTGAATTCTAGTCCCACCTTAGACATGAAAATGGCTGGGTGACTGTGAGCCAATCACCACTAGGAGATGGTGAATTCTAGTCCCACCTTAGACATGAAAATGGCTGGGTGACTGTGAGCCAATCACCACTAGGAGATGGTGAATTCTACTCCCACCTTAGACATGAAAATGGCTGGGCGACTTTGGGCCAATCACTAGGAGACAGTGAGTTCTAGTCCCACCTGCCTTAGCCATTGAAACCAACTGAGTGACTTTGGCCCAGTTTCTCCCAGCCCAACCCACCTCACAGGCTTGTTGTTGTGGGGAAAATAGAAGGGGGAAGGTGTGTAGGATACGTTCCTTCTTCCCCCGCCTCAAGTAATTTGCAAAAAATAATGAAGGCAGGATATAAACAAACAAACAAACAAACAAACCATATTCTAGCTGTCTGGCCCGATTCTAGTTTTTTTCTAGAAGTCTGACAAACAGAAATTACGCTCCCCTTCCAAGAGTTTATATGCGATGGAAAAACCTTTAAAAGTCTTCTCTCTCCAATATTGATGAATGACAAATCATTCGGGGAAAAAAATCAACTTTTCTCAAGCTCGGAAAGTTATGGACCTCAAGGCAACAGAGAGAGAGAGAGGTGTTTCCAGACACAAAGTCAGCAGGATTTCGTTGCGTTTTTCTTTTCTTTTCTTTTAAAAATTTCACCAGGAGAAAAATCTCAGCAAGGGAAATAAGTACAAAAAAAAAATAAACTAAAAAAAAAACAAAAGCCCCAACCTTCCTGAGGTTCACAAATTCAGGCGTATTAGAAACACAAAGCAGCTTTTAAATGGTTCAGCAGTTTTTATCTCCATCGCTCAGAAATGTGTATACCTCAGGGGAAATTCTTCCTAGGAATATTTTTTTTTTTGTTCAAATGTGTTTCGTGAACCACCTTTAAACTTCTTCAAAAGCCAGCTTGGCGAGGTTGGAAGATTGCCATAAGGAAACAACCCGGTGGAAGAGATGATTAATCTTTATTCCCCTCTCCACTTCCTCTCTCGCAAATCAACAAGGTTAGTAATAATAATAAAAAAATGATTTGAAGTGTGGATTGTGCAAAGAGACAGAAGAAGCTCTAGAAGGAGTACAGAGCCTCTAGAAAGAGTGTGGCGAAGAGCAATAAAGATGATTAGGGGACTGGAGGCTAAAACATACAACGAACAGTTGCTGGAATTGGGGATGTCTAGTTTAATGAAGAGAAGGACAAGGAGAGACATGATAGCAGGGTTTCAATATCCAAGGGGTGGCCACAAAGAAGAGGGAGTCAAGCTATTCTCCAAAGCACCTGAAGGCAGGACAAGAAGCAATGGATGGAAACCAATCAAAGAGAGAAGCAACCTGGAATTAAGGAGAAATTTCCTGACAGTAAGAACAATTAATGAGTGGAAGGGCTTGCCTCCAGAAGCGGTGAATGCTCCATCACTGGAAGTTTTCAAGAAGAGACTGGACAGCCATTTGTCTGAAAAGGTATAGGGTTTCCTGCCTGAGCAAGGGGTTGGACTAGATGACCTCCAAGGTCCCTTCCAACTCTGTTATTCTATTCTAAGCGGTAGTTCATACACTCAGCTCCTGCGAGAAGATTGCGCAAAGCGATGGTGAACACCGACCTACCTAACCTAGTCACCAAACAAACTCACGGGAACCTCTGTAAAAATTGCCATGGGCCAGTCCTGAAACCTTGGTGGGAACACAAGAGTTGAAAAAAAAAAAAAGCAGTTGAAAAGGAGCAGGTTAAAATATTGCCAGGTTTCCCAATATGAACTGATAAAGTCTTGGCTCATAAAGAGACCAGATTTATCTGGGACTGCAAAGAAGAAAGTGTGGATCAATCGTCCAGGGAGCAGCAGAACTGAAGACAACGATACGGAGAAGATCACAAAATATCAAGATTTGAAAAACAAAGTTGAAAGATTAAAGGATAAACTAGCAGGGGTGGACCCGGTGGCTACTATCAGTATACTGAGTACCATAGCTAAAAATTTGGGATGGCAATTAGAAAAATCTGGGGGAATTGACCATATTTCCATCGGTCAATTCCAAAAGGCTACATGACTTGGCCTTACATCTATATACTACGCTGATAACCTTATGTCGCCCTAGGTTTCTTGGGAAGAACTTGATGTGCATGAAGGCCAGCTGAAAAACTGGCAGATGCAATTTCACATTGTTGTGTGAATATAAGAAAGAAAGAAAAAAGGTACATTTTTCCCAATCAGTCATGTCCGGCTCTAGGGCAGGGTGCTCATCCCAGCATTGTCTGAAGATCATTTCCGTGCTCATCTGGCTCTACACCAAAAGTACACAGAATTCCCACGGGAAGGGCTGCCTCTTTATCTACTCACATTTTGTATGTGTTCAAACGGCTAGGTGGGCAGGGGCTGCAGTAACAATGCAGACCAGGGCCTGCCACACAAAGCGGGAGGAGAAGCAAAAGGAGGATGTTATTCTTCATAATGGGGATGGAGGAAGATGAGGAAAAGGAGATTGTTTTATAATACTGTTTTATAATAATAATTGTTTTATAATACTGAAGAAGAAAGAGGAGGAGGAGGAGGAGGAGGAGGAAGAGGAGGAGGAGGAAGAGGAGGAGAAGGAGGAGGAGAAAGAGGAGGAAGGAGGAGGAGGAGAAGGAGGAGGAAAAGGAGGAGGAAGAGGAGGAAGAGGAAGAGGAGGAGAAGGAGAAAGAGGAGGAAGGAGGAGAAGGAGGAGGAGGAGGAGAAGGAGGAGGAAGAGGAGGAAGAGGAGGAGGAGAAGGAGGAGGAGGAGGAAACACAACTTGATCACATTTTTTGCTGGGTCCATCTACTCTGAAACTGGCCCTTTTCCCCCCTAAAACCAGCCCAAATTCATCACAGCCTTTTTCATTCCCTGGCCATGGAGAAAACAAGCAGGATGAAAAAAGAAGAAGAAAAAGAAGAAGTGACACATGCAAGGGGAGGGGGGAAGCAAAGCAAGAGACCCAACCTTCATTTCTCCCAGCTTTTATCCTTACGTTGAAGGGAGGAAGAAGAAATAAATCTAGCCCAGTGGGAAAAAGAGAGAGAGAGAGAGAAGAACAGAAATGGGGAGAGGAAGACACAGGAGAAGGAGTAAGAAACTCACCTTGGTTGAACCATTCCTCTAACAATCAGAAAAGCAGCCCAAGGGGGTGAAAGTGAAAACAAACAAAAAGTTCTCAAAAGGCAGGACTACACAAAAATCAGACAAGACCTTTTGCAAAGCAGATTTTAAACCTGGGATTGGAGACGAGTGGAATCTCTTGACATTTCCTGAGACGGGAAGGGCACCCTGGCTCTCTTGCCTCCCTCCCCCACTGCCCAAAAGGGGGCACTGGCCCCCCAGCTCTCCTCCTAGAGTTGGCTTGGTCAACAACATCCCAAAGGGGGTGTCTTCTCTTGGCAGGGAACAAAAGAGTTATCTCAGACACAAGTGGGATTGAGGGGTCCTTGGTGCTTCTCTGAGCTTGGTGGCTGTCTGGCAGACGTTTCGTCACCAAACTAGGTAACATCATCAGGACAGCGCTGTTTGGTAAGTACGCGGAGTGCTGCTGTACCTGAGACAAATTCCTTGTGTGTCTAACTGTGCTAAATAAACTATCCTATTTCTAACTTCTAACTTCTGTTCTACTCTATTTTACCCTACCCTACTCTAATTCTACTCTAGTCTACTCTTTATTTTTTTTATTTATTAAACAAATTTATGGAGCTACCCAGCTCACACATAGGTGATTCTTTTCTATTGTTCTATTCCTGTCCTGTCCTATCCTATTTCTGTTATTCTATTCTATTATCTGTTATTCTATTTTATTCTATTCTATTCCTATTCTATTCCTATTCCTATTCTATTTCTGTTATTCTATTCTATTCTATTCTATTCTATTCTATTCTATTCTATTCTATTTCTATTCTATTCTATTTCTATTCTATTCTATTATTCTTCCTGTTTCTACTCTACTCTATTCCAGATTCTATTCCAGATTCTATTCCAGATTCTATTCCAGATTCTATTCTATTCTATTCTATTCTATTCTATTCTATTCTATTCTATTCTATTCTATTCTATTCTATTCTATTCTATTCTATTCTATTCTATTCTATTCTATTCTATCCTATTCCTGTTATTTTATTCTATTATCTGTTATTCTATCTTATCCTACCCTATCCCATCCGATCCCATCTTATCCTAAATACCTTCACCTTCTCTCTCATTCTTTGTCATAGTGGGCAATCAGGTATCTGTGTTTGCATGTCAACTGAGATCATTGCTAAAGACCTCCTGGTCTGAACAGCTGAGCAGCTGTTTAGAAAGGTGTGAGGTTCTCAAAGGCCACACGTTCGTGGTGATTTGATACTGAAAAACCTGCCTTGTATTACACTTGAGGGGATAAGCCACATGCTGGCCTGGTTCGGCGCAGATTAAGTTAAAACGACATTCCAGAAAAGGACCCTGACCCCGGCATACGAGCGCACACCACCTCCTGTATTGTCTCATGGAACATATGTCGCCAAGCAGGTGCACAACAATGCCTACAGATTGGATTACTCATCCCTTGCTCCTAATTTGGAGGTGACCTTCTGTTGAGGCTGTCTGAATGGAAGCTTCTTTGGGGACTGGGAACACGTAGGTCAATGTATCATCCTTGCTACAGCCTGGTCTCATATCACCACTGCCGTAGCATCGCATTGTGACCTTGCCCAACTAAATCAACAGACCGTGCCTCCGTGTGCATTGAGCAGGGAACTGTGCAACTTGACTTCCCAATTCTCTTGATACCATGAATGCACTGTTTGGAGAATGAAGCTCAAGGATTCTTGAAGCTGTTTGCCCACTGCTCATTACACCCAAGGGTTAGAGAAGGAAAGGTGACTAAATTCTAGTTTAGAATCAGTTCCTTCTTAGAAATGTCACTGAGAAAGGACCCAGCAGGAATCTGCACCTCGTCCTTAAAGGTTAATAATGGTTTAATAACCAGAAAATAACGGTTAATAATAAGTTCCCTGAAGATGGGCTCCAACATGGATCCCAAAGCTCAGAAGACGAAACCTCGGGTCCCGGTGACCGATCTAGATTGGATCCTGCAACATTATCCTGGGACACACGTACATTCGCCTTCATTCGTGGTTAATAACGTTCTTATGAAACCATCTCTCATGAAACCGTATGCATTTTTGTAGAATGTGTTGGTGTGAAACGGTGCCACCAGTCTTCCCCTGATCTGGGGCTACCTCAGACTAACCAGAAACTAACATGGCTCTTTCCCTACAAAGCTCTACAGACATTCTTGACCTGCGTATCTCCCTCCTTTGTTGGAGAGAGGGAGAGAGAGAGAAAGGAAGAAAAGAAGAGACAGATTGGTAATAATAGAAAACGGAGTGGAGCAGAGAAATCATCTTCACGATCAACTCATTTAAAAGATCACAGTGAAGAGGACAATTCAGGAGAGATTGATGACTGTGGAGTCCTTGTTGCTGACTACCTAAGTTGGTGGCTTACTTACAGATACTTCATGACCCAACTAGGTAATGTCATTAGTGCTAGAAGGGAGTGCAGTATGCAGAGATGGGGGGCAGGAGGGGGAGGAGGTAGACTGTAGGGTCCTTGGTGCTCTCTGAGCTTTTGGTCTTGCAGATGTTTCATGACTGAACTAGGTAAATTCATCAGTGCTAGAAGGGAGCGGGGTTTGCAGGGATGGGGGGGAGGAGGAAGAGAAAGAGGAGGAGGAGGAGGAGGAGGAGGAGGAGGAGGAGGAGAAGAAGAAGAAGAAGAAGAAGAAGAAGAAGAAGAAGAAGAAGAAGAAGAAGAAGAAGAAGAAGAAGAAGAAGAAGAAGAAGAAGAAGAAGAAGAAGAAGAAGAAGAAGAAGAAGAAGAAGAAGAAGAAGAAGAAGAAGAAGAAGAAGAAGAAGAAGAAGAAGAAGAAGAAGAAGAAGAAGAACTGTAGGGTCCTTGGTGCTCTCTTAGCTTTTGGTCTTGCAGATGTTTCATGACCCAACTAGGTACATTCATCAGTGCTAGAAGGGAGTGGGGTTTGCAGGTATGGGGAGGAGGAGGAGGAGGAGGAGGAGGAGGAGGAAGACTGTAGGTGCTCTCTTAGTTTTTGGTCTTGCAGATGTTTCATGACCCAACTAGGTACATTCATCAGTGCTAGAAGGGTGTGCTCCCTCTTTATACCCAATGGCTTGCCCTGCCAGGGGTTGGTGGGGTGTGGTTCTCTCCTTGGTAGGAGAAAACCAAAGAGTTTTGGTAGGACAAAACTACATCCACTAGCACTGATGATGTGATCTAGTTGGGTAAGGAAGCATCAACGTACCACCAAGTTCAGAGCTAGTATGTATAAACAGGCAGTGAATCCCACTCTCCTTCATACTGATGAGCTTACTTCGTTGGGTCACGAAATGTCTGCAAGCAAACCGCCCCTCAGAGACCACCATCGTTCAATCCTGAGCTTCAGAGATTCTGTTAGATTGGTCATTAAAATCTGGCTGTTCACAGCTTGCAATGCCAGTCAGGAACAGAAACAGGGAGGCTTCTAAGAGGTTAGTGAAATGCAACGCACAACGTCCCTGATCAGGCTAGCTCGCTTAGGATTCCGGGACTTGGGAGGCCCAAGGCAACTGGAGGGCACCATATTGGGGAAAAAAAAATCTGGCTTAGGTTCAACCAGGGTTGCAATGAGAATGCAGACTGGGTACAACCTACTTCGTCCTTCCGAAGACATTAGGAGAACACGTACCTTTGGCCTTCTTCCCACCGAAGCAGCCCGCGTCGTCTTTCTTTTTCTTATGAGTTCCTCCAAAACTTCCCAGCTGGTTACTTTCTAACTCTCGGAATTTGTCGGCGCCTGGAACTTCTTTGTGGACGTGGTAGGAGAGGTTCCTCATGATGCAGACGCAGTTCTCCACCGACTGAAGCAAGGTGTGGTTTCCCCAAGAAAAAGAAGACCAGGAGATGTCAGAGAACCATCACAGAAGTCTTCAGAGATGCTGCGAAAGCTTTGAAAAAGTTAGGGGTCACAGCCTTCGCTCACTATTAAGGAGACACTTCCCAACAGGGAGGATGATTAACCAGTGGAACAGCTGGCCTTCAGAAATCGTGGGCGCTCCATCACTGGATATTTTTAAGAAGAGACTAGACAGCCACTTGTCTCAAATTGTATAGGGTCTCCTGCTTGAGCAGGGGGCTGGACTAGAAGATCTCCAAGGTCCCAGATTCTATTCTATTCTATTCTATTCTATTCTATTCTATTCTATTCTATTCTGTTCTGTTCTGTTCTGTTCTGCTCTGCTCTACTCTATTCCTATTCTATTCTATTCTATTCTATTCTATTCTATTCTTCATCCTTTCTATTCTATTCTATTCTATTCTATTCTATTCTATTCTATTCTATTCTATTCTATTCTATTCTATTCTATTCTTCATCCTTTCTATTCTATTCTATTCTATTCTATTCTATTCTATTCTATTCTATTCTATTCTATTCTATTCTATTCTATTCTATTCTATTCTATTCTATTCTATTCTATTCTATTCTATTCTATTCTATTCTTCATCCTTTCTATTCTATTCTATTCTATTCTATTCTATTCTATTCTATTCTATTCTATTCTATTCTATTCTATTCTATTCTATTCTATTCTATTCTACTCTATTCTGTGCTGTTCTACTCTACTCTACTCTACTCTACTCTACTCTACTCTACTCTACTCTACTCTACTCTACTCTATTCTAATCATCCAGGTCAAAAGTATCTTAAAAAAAGGTTAAATCCTCGTGTAATAAAAACAAGCCTTTCTTTTGCAAACTACAATTCCCTTTCAGACATGCAACCGGGAGATTACCTTGTTATCCGTATCTTTTTTTCCCACTGCAGACTGCAAAGCGTGGAGAAGAGCATCTACCAAACCCTCACATTCTCGGAGTCTTCGTCGAGCTTCAGCGCCATCTGAACTTACATTCCTGCAAAATAGTAATCATCATCATCATCATCATCATCATCATCATACAAAGACCTACAACTAGAAATAGAAAGACTGTGGCAAAGGCAAGCAAAGGTGGTACCAATAGTCATAGGTACCTTGGGTGCAATCCCAAAACAACTGGAGCACCACTTGAACACCATCATCGGCATTGACAAATTTGCCATTAGTCAATTGCAAAAGGCAGCCTTACTGGGAACTGCTTCCATCCTGCGCCGATATCTGTGATACCATCAAACATCCACATCTGCCTATCCCAGGTCCTTGGGAAGGACTCAATAGGTAGACAAAAAGGCCAAATCCAGTCTGAACATTTGGCTGACTGTGTGCTGATCAATAATAATAATAATAACAACCACAACAAAATGCCCAATCCAGTCTGAACATCTGGCTGACTGTGCGATGATCAATAATAATAATAACAACAACAACAACAACAATCAGATCACATGACTTGACAGAAGCTTTCCAATCAATCACGCAAGTTCGCCCCTTAAGGGCACCCATTGCAGGCGTCAAGATAGTAATCGTTTTCAAGCAATCAACACTTTAAAAAAGAAAAAAAGTCATCCTTTTCGCCAAAGTGGTAGAGATAGTCCCCAATTTATAACAGTTCATTTAGTGACCGTTCAAAGTTACAGCAGCACTGTAAAAAAGTGACTTATCTCCGTTTTTCACACTTTGCAGCCTCCCCCTGGTTGTAGCAACTGCAGTGATTTCACTTAACAACTGTGGGAAGAAAAGATGTAAATGGGGCAAAATTCACTTAACAAATATTTCGCTGAGCAACAGAAGTTTTGGACTCAGTTGGCATTGTAAACTGAGGGCTACCTGTATAACTGGGGAAAATACATCTTTCAAAAACAAAAATCTGCATTTTTCATGCCTAATTTCAATTCCTGCATTTGTCATTTGGTTAAACCGAGAGAGAAAAAAATATCTGATTTGAAATTTTTCTAAAGTGTATCTGCTTATCGTTTGGCGATCAGCTCCCACCGAGGTGATGACTCTGAGAAGGACAAAGTCTTTTATTTTGCTTTCCATCCCATCCAGCTTCGGCTAATATTTGTGAACGGACTAAGAGGATTGTCGGTGTGCAAAAGGAAAAAGTTAAGTCCCATTAAAGACACACAGCAATTAACTAAAGCTAATTAGCTGAGCCTCTTTACAAAATGTAAACCAGAAAGCCAAATAGGTGGGTGACACTTCGAAGTCATCACCGTGATAGCCACTTCCAAACAGCTTGAAAAGAAATGCGGCTTTTTTTTTAAAAAAAAAATTAAAGCGTGAAGGAAGGGCAGAGTGGCAATTATTATTATTTATTTTTTGTAAACCACCTGGAGCTGTGTGCAATTTTGGCCTTTCCCCCCCTCCCTTTTTTTTTAAAGTCTTTCCAGTGTACGTTTTAATTGCTTCTGGTTCTGAAGCCTCCTCCCTTTATTGGAAACCTAACAGAATTTTAATGAAGAAATGATCAGATTACTTCCTTGAAACATTTCCCGCCTTGCTAATTTTCTGTCACCTCTTTGGAAGAGAATTTTAAGTGGATGGTTTAGGCCAATGCACTTCTGAAAACATCCAATTTGGGGGGGGGAGAGACATTAATGCTTCAGGAAAGCGACGTGAACACTGCTTTTTATTATCTTACATTAGTAAGCATTGGAATTAATGTTCTAATTAGATGACAAAAGATGTGGAAAACCCCGGGGCAAACTTCATAGAATCCATTAAAAAAAATCACAGAAATATATATTTGGGAAAAACAATTTAATCCCCGAAATTTAACCAAAAAGTGCTCAGTACATCCCTTTGTTTGAATCCTGCCAGGGGTAATAATTTCCTTGCCTTTTCAATAATGTTATGTTCTCGTCTGTGAAGTGACATGACTAGATGTCGATTTGTGCAAGCGACAATGAGGTATCTATGCAGATTCTCAGTTCTCCAGGTCAGGGCTGTCCCAAAGGAGCTTTTTTTTTTTTTTTTTCCCAAGAGGCAACTGGAACAACCTGCCTCCAGAAGCGGTGAATGCTCCAATACTGGAAGTCTTTAAGAAGAGACTGGACAGTCATTTGTCCGAAATGGTGTAGGGATTCCTGCCTGAGCAGGGGGCTGGACTAGATGACCTGCAAGGTCCCTTCCAACTTTATTATTATCTTTTATTCATTAGACATGAACTTCAGTCAACTGAACATCATCATCATCATTATTAAAATGGCAGCTATTGAAGGACTGGTCTTTATTTGTCCATAAACTCCACCCTTACAATGTAGACATGACTAAGATAAGCAAATCTGCCATGTCGGTCTCTCTCTCTCTCTCTCTCTCTCTCTCTCTCTCTCTCTCTCTCTCTCTCTCTCTCTCTCTCTCTCTCTCTCTCTCTCTCTCTCTCTCTCTCTCTTTTCTCCCTCCCTCATTTTTCCCCCTTTCCTTTTTTCTCCCTCCCTCTATCCATCCATCCGATGTATCCTGCAACTTACAATTAAACATATATCTTCTGCCAAACCATAAAAGTAGGATTTGATCCTTACTAGGCTGATCAGATCTGAAGATCTCCAGAAGATGTCTCTTTTATCTTTCTAACTTCTGAAGGACTTTTGCTGGGAAATCAAGTAAATATCCCCTATCTACTGTCTGCCCCAGTTTAGAAGAATTTCTTGGATAGCTGCTTCTGAGCTTTGTGACTCCTTGCTAAGGACAGACTGCCCCAATGTATCTTTTAAGTCTCCAGACTGGATCAACTCTTCCCTGATGATTTTCTACTGGGAAAAAAAAAACCCACGTGAAGTTTCAGACAAGGTTGTTGGCTGCATCCACCGATATATAATTACCATAAATATTGCAATTTGGTCAACATTGTGTTGCAAATTGCTTTTTTTTTCCGTAGCAATTTGGTGGTTGGGTTTATTGATGTTTTCTGCCTGATTGCTTTTATGTTTAAATTGTTACTTTGGATGTTACCGTTCCCTGATCATCCATAGATACGAAGGAAAGATATACATTTTAAGAAATACAGCAAAACCCTGCTTTGTTGTGGGTAACACGAAATGATGCCACTGTAGACCTTTGCTATTTCCTGTCGCAGTGTTAGTTATGCACACAACTTGAAAGGCTAAATTACTGTTTTTTTGTAATGGTCATGTCTTGTTGTGTTGGGCGTGTGATAAGGCCCACCAGCATGGCAGAAACATTTGATGTCTCGTATACAAAAGGCTTTGTTAAGTCTTTTAAGTACAATGAAAAAGATTCTTAAGATTGACTAATTAATAAAACATACAGTACTTTCATAGGAAGAAGAACTGTGCATGTTGTGAAAACGGCTGTTTTTCAGCGCTGCTAAAATCGATGTACTTTTTTCAAACGATCAGTGTTTCTCAAACTTAACCGTTTTAAGATGGGTGGACTTCAAATTCCCAGAATGCCCCAGCCAGCATTCATAGATTTCAACTCCCAGAATGCCCCAGCCAGCAGTCCACATTTTAAGATGCTTGAGTAGGGAATTCTGGGAGTTGAAGTCTATATATATTCAAGCTTAGGAAACATTGTGCTGGGCTGTTATGGATTCATCCATAGAGTGAGCTCTTAGCATAAATAAAGAGTAACAGAATAAGAGAGTTGGATGGGACCCTGGAGATCTTCTAGACCAACCCTCTGCTCAGGCAGGAAAACCAGCCTTATACCATTCCAGACCAATGGTCGTCTTTATGTCTTCATGCACTGTCCTGGGACGTCACGTGATCCCGTTTTGCGACCTTCCGACACCCAAAGTCAGCGAGGGGGGGAGCCAGGTTCACTTAACAATTGTGTTACTAACGCAGCAAAAAAATGGCAGCAATTCACTGAACAGCTGTGGTCCAGGCATAGGGCCAGCTTCACGGGGATGGGGGGCAGCCTTGCAAGTGTCTCTTCCCACCTTTTGCTATCCGAGAGCTCGCAGGACCCCCCCCCAAAACGGTCTTGAATCTTCAAAGGTGCCTTTGAAACTCCACTTTTCTTTCTCTAAGGGTTTGGCTGGCTCTCCTGCCTCCTTGAGCAGCTCAGAGACCCCGCCTGGGAAGGAATGGCTGATGGGGGGGGGAGGGGAGGGGGGGAGGGGAGGGGATGCCGGCTCAACTCTGGAATTTTTAGTTTGCTTTGAAAGGCTGCTCTGGGCTCAAGAGGCCAGGCGTGTCTGTCCCAAGGCGGATGGGGGTCCTCTTTTTTCTCACCGGCTGGAATGTAGTGACGGTTACAGACAGAGAGAGGCTGAAGGCCAATTGCGTTGAAGAAGGCCGGGGTGGGATGTTGGCTTTCTTCCCTCCTTCCCTTCCTTTTCTTCTTCCCTTCCCTTCCCTTTCCTTCCTTCCCTTCCTTCGTTCCTTTTCTTCCCTCCTTCCCTTCCTTTTCTTCCTTCCTTCCTCTTCCTTTTCTTTCCTTTCCTTCCCTTCCTTTTCTTTCTTCCTTCCTTCCTTCCTTCCCTTCCCTTCCTTTTCTTCCTTCCTTCCCTTCCTTCATTCTCTCCTTGCCTTCCCTTCCTTCCTTTATTCTTTCCTTTTCTTCCATTCTTCCATTTCCTTCCTTCCTTTTCTTCCCTTCCCTTCCTTTTCTTCCTTCCTTCCCTTCTTTCCTTCCTTCCTCTTCCTTCGTTCCTTTTCTTCCCTTCTTCCCTTCCTTCCTTCCTTTTCTTCCTTCCTTCCCTTCTTTCCTTCCTTCCTCTTCCTTCCTTTTCTTCCCTTCCCTTCCCTTCCTTTTCTTCCTTCCTTCCTTCCCTTCTTTCCTTCCTTTTCTTCCATCCTCCCCTTCCTTCATTCTCTTCTTGCCTTTCCTTCCTTTCTTTATTCTTTCCTTTTCTTCCTTCCTTCCCTTCTTTCCTTCCTTCCTCTTCCTTCCTTTCCTTTTCTTTCCTTTCCTTCCCTTCCTTTTCTTTCTTCCATCCTTCCCTTCTTTCCTTCCTTTTCTTCCATCCTTCCCTTCCTTCCTTTTCTTCCTTCCTTTATTCTTTCCTTTTCTTCCATTTCCTTCCTTCCTCTTCCTTCCTTCCTTTTCTTCCCTTCCCTTCCTTTTCTTCCTTCCTTCCTTCCCTTCTGTCCTTCCTTCCTCTTCTATCCTTCCCTCCTTCCTTTTCTTCCTTCCTTTTCTTCCTTCCTTTTTTCCCTTCCTTCCCTTCTTTCCTTCCTTCCTTTCCTTTCCTTTCCTTCCCTTCCTTTTCTTCCTTCCTTCCTTCCCTTCTTTCCTTCCTTTTCTTCCATCCTTCCCTTCCTTCATTCTCTTCTTGCCTTTCCTTCCTTCCTTTATTCTTTCCTTTTCTTCCATTCTTCCATTTCCTTCCTTCTCCTTCCTTCCTTCCATCCTTCCCCCCACCTCCCTCCCTCCCTCCCTTCTTTCCTTCCTCTCTTACCTTTCTCTTTTTCCTTTCCTTTCCTTTCCTCCTCTCCTCTCCTCTCCTCCCTTCTTTCTTCTTTTTGCCAGACTTAAAAGCAAAATAGAAGCGAGACGTTCCTGAGAATCTAAACCTTTTGAAACCACCCTCCCCAGGTGGAGTCCTCAAAAGGGCTTGAAACCGTGCCATTGAAATTTAGCCCTCTTTCGCTGAAAAAAAAAAATTGGCCCTCTGGAGGCAGGTTTAAAAGTGAACCCAGAAGTGCTTTGGCTTCTCATTTCCATTCAACACAGAGACCCAGGCTGGAAAGAGCTGGCTCTGCCTTTTTCCAGTGACATCACGCTCCTCGCTTCTCAGAGTGACCTTGAGAACACAACGGTCCTTCCACAGAGCAGCAGTCCTTCAAAATGTCTCCTGCAGCTGCAGGACGTGACTTCGACAACCGCACCCTGCTCTAACTACTGGTGTAGGAGAGCTGAAGCTTTCCGCGTGGGCATCTGGAGAGCTTAGCCCTGGATGCCTCCGAGAATCCAGAGAGAACAGCCTTGTTCCACCTTCCCCTGGAGTGCCCCAAGGTGAGGTACAGACCAAATCTTTAATGTACCTTTCAGAGTTACTCAAAAGGCTGGGTGGAACAGGGCTGTGACTCTGCGGTTAAAAACGATGCATAATTTACGGCTATTAGCAGGGACGACTTCAAGCTGAAGTGGCTTCTTACAAGGGCACAAAATAGACTGGTTGCTCAGGAGACAAGCCTTAGAACAACTAGACACAGCGAGGTTTGAGAAGACCGGAGAGTTAATTCAGATTCTCCTCCTCGGGCTCCAAGAACCGAGAAGGATAAGTAGAAGGACTTAAGAGTAGTTTCTTTTCTTTACCTATAGACAGAATCTTGCCAAGCTAAAGCAATTGTCTGCAATAACTGCAGATCTACTCCGTGAACTGCTAGGGAGGATCCAACTTTGCTCTCTCCCTGTCTACTAAACATTCCACGTTTGCTGCCTCTTTGCCCTCTGCGCCTTCCCTCCCCCTGGGAATCCAGACTCATTCCACCACACTCCTTCAGGTGTATTTTGGAGAACTGAGTTGTGTGGGCCGTGTTCTAATTTAGAGTCGAGTACACTCAGTTGTCTGAATGTATTCCAAGCCAATAAAGAGTTCAAAAAGAATCTAGGTGGACTTCTAGCAAGCATTTGGAGAGCAATGGAATCAAGGACAAGGGGAGGAAAACAGGCTAGGGCTATGCTGAACATTTCCACATGGGCTTCAGATGGCCACCTAACCTAGTGGTTAGAAAGTTGGGTACAACAATGCCGGTTCTCTACTCAACAGACTCAGGATGTGTGGGATATTTGCCCCAAACGTGAATCTTGATTTGGTAGCTTTCACAGGGAAAGATCTTCAGCCGGTTAGCAGAAAGACAACCGAAAGCGGTGGGATTTCTCCTGACAAGGTGAAGAAACCATAGACCAGGATTGACCTGGATTGCAAAATACATGTTGGTAGAATTTTAGCTCTACCACATCCCAAGCCAGAGCAGCTCTTTTCTGCCCCTCTCTCCCATCCCGAAGAGGGGGTAGTCGCTGTAGGAACCTTGACAATAAGAATGGCAGAATGTGGGAGCAGAGTCAAAAAAGACATCAGCCTAGAATCCCTACGTCGCCACAACCCGTCTTGAATTCCATTGATCCTATCTAACTCTAATCAGGTGCTGATCTCTAGTTGAGAAGATTGCTGTGCTAGGCTTTTAGCAATAAATCAGCTTAATTGTGGTCATGTATGGACTTCATCCTTCATGCCTGACAAGGAGTGAAAAATAAAAGGCTATAGTTCTTCTAGGACACACACACACACAAACACAGACACACATGTAACCCTTTTGGCAACATTAAAGAAATGGCCTTTCTCAACTTCCCAGTCTACATAGCCCTTGAGCGTTTCTGAGATCTCAACTCCAGGAAATAACCAACTCTGATCCTACTTAGCTTTTCAAAATCCAGCAAGGTCAGTTAGATATTGGCACCTAGCTGACCAAAGCCATTAGGCTGGCGATGCAATAAAAAAATTGTGCAAATAATAATAATAATAATATTCTGGAACGGCAGTAGCTGCTGTTGTGAGTTGTAAAGGCGTGCTGTGAAGCGCCATCAATAAGTTATGGAGAACATGCTCCTAGCAACCTCGAGCTTTGAAACTCAGCTCTGGCTTCCCTACTTAATTGCATCAAAGCTTTTCTCGCCCGTGATCAAAAGAGAAAGGGTGTCTCCAGCAAGGTCCAAATGAACTGTATATTTTGTTTATCCGAAGCTTTAAAGCAACTTTACCTTTATCTTTACCATTCTTCATTAAACCTTGAGTTTTTAGCTCCAATACTATGTTGGCAAACTGTGTAAAGGACAAACATATGACTGCAAAGTTTATTCTCACATGGCGTCCACCATGTTGGTGGCATGTTTACAGCTTCACAGCAGAGGGAAGCGTTTGTTTATCACACCACAGGAACATCAACACTAAGCGATCTGACAGTCTGGAGTTCTTACAGAGAATATTATTCCTAGTGCACAAGTCACTGGGACAAACCACAGGGAAGGGGGCCGGAGGATCAACCAACTATGTTCAGTTTTACTCAAGATGCCATCAAGATTATATCCATCCACAGGAAACCGTACGATAGCTGGAAAATCAGAGCACTGGAAGGGATCACCAAGGCCTTTCTAATTCAAGACAAAATCCAAATTAAAGTATCTTCCAATAGGAGGAAATATTGGTCGCTCAGAGTTGAAATGAGAGGTCCTGGGTGCTCTCTGAGCTTGGTGGGTTTCTTGCAGACGTTTCATGACCCAACCAGGTAACATCATCAGTGCCAGTGGCTGTGGTTTTTCCCTTCCAAGGAGAAACTTGGTAGGCGTTTAACTTGATTTTCTATTCTATTCTATTCTATTCTATTCTATTCTATTCTATTCTATTCTATTCTATTCTATTCTATTCTATTCTATTCTATTCTATTCTATTCTATTCTATTCTATTCTATTCTATTCCATTCCATCTCCTATTCTATTCTATTCTATTCTATTCTACCTATTCTATTCTATTCTATTCTATTCTATTCTATTCTATTCTATTCTATTCTATTCTATTCTATTCTATTCTATTCTATTCTATTCCTATTCCATGCCATGCCATGCTATCCTATCCTCCATTCCGCTATTCTGTTCTGTTCCATCCTCTGCTATGCAACGAAATGGGCCGATTCCTTTTTTGTGGTTGATCAGCTGGTTCTGTTGGAGGCCAGCACAAAATCCTGTAAGGGGGCGGGAATAATCAAATCTATTCCTGAGCTCCTTAACCATCTGTAGGAACCAGAGCCCTAAATTCAGAAAGCAAAAAAGGTCACTTCTAATGATTGCTTAGCTCCGAGCAAGCCTTGGTGCATCCTTCTAAAAAAAAATTAAAATACTACGCCTGGATCCTACATGGAAGACTGCGTCTTCCTTCAGGGGTTAATGATTATTCCAGCAACCAGGCACCGTTGAACAGTCTTCATTGCTTTCTGCCTTTACAAAGAGATTCCCAGGAGAAGCTGCTGGGCTGGAAAGTCCCGAGAATGGAAATGAACAAGAGATTCGGTAGGCCCATATTAATCAATGGAAACGGGGCTGCAGTTCACTCCAGCCTGGAGAAAGTTTAATACAGTTCTTTTTATTAGCTTGGTCTGAACTATTAGCCCTTCTCGTAAAAGCTGAACAACTGGAAGAGACCTGGAAACCAAAGCCGGAAAGAAAACATCTTTTTTTTAATAGGCTGTACGCAAAAGTTTCTCAAGCCGAAGGAGAAATGCAGAATTGTTTCCAGCTCTGGACTGCAAGGCGATCAGCCCAGTCAGTCTTACCCTGACTGTTCTTTAGAAGGCCAGATCCTGAAGTGGAAACTCAAGGACTTTGGCCACCTAATGAGAAGGAAGGACTCCCTGGAGAAGAGCCTCATGCTGGGAAAGATGGAGGGCAGGAGAAGAAGGGGACAACGGAGAATGAGGTGGCTGGATGGAGTCCTTGAAGCAGCAGGCGTGAGCTTCAATGGACTCCAGAAGATGGGAGAGGACAGGAAGGCCCGGAGGAACGTTGTCCATGGGGTCGCGATGGGTCAGACATGATTTCTCAACTAACAACAACTCTCAATCTCCAGGAAATCTTGTTCGATTTGAATCTGAAGGTAGTCTTTGAATTATGGCCACAATTGAGCCCAAATATGCAAATATAACACAACGGTGTTTCTCCATCTTGGGAACTTGCAGATGAGTGGAGTTGCAACTCCCAGAAGAATCTACTGGGATGGCCAATGCTAAGAATTCTGGAAATTGAAATCCACACATCTGCAAATTCTCTCTTTTTTTTTTCATTTGTAAATGTTTTATTTATTTTTTCCATGCAATTCAATAGTCCTTGTTCAACAAACGTGTTGTCTGAGTTTATCGTTCACTAATACAAATTTAATTCCCAATCCTTTGTTCTCTATTGCCAGCCATTGGTAAAACAAGTCTCAACTCTGATAGTATTCTGTTTCTTTTGTGTCTTTCAGCCTCACAGTAAGTCTGTCCATTTCTGCACCTTCTAATATTTTTTTAATTATTTCTTCCTCTGATGGTAATTCTCCCTTTTCCCAATATTGTGCAAATACGATTCTTGCCACTGTTATCACACGTACAGTCAAATATTATACTTTGTTTATCAATCTTTTCTGGCATAATATTAATAAAAAAAAAGTTCAGGTTTAAAATCTGCATGTTTTCCCAACATCCTTTTTTAGCCAAGTATGTATTTTTGTCCAGTACCTCTTTGCTTCAATGCATGTCCACCATACATGATCATAAATACCTGACTTATGTTTACATTTCCAACATCCATCTGAGATATTTTTTAAACATGTTTGCTAATCTGGCGGGTGGCAAGTTTTCTTATTCAGGCATGGCCATAGCCTCTTCAAGATGTTGGCTGGCAGTTTTTCAGTGCCAAATTTCCAGGTGATGCCCCAGGAATGGGTGGGGTGGGGGATGGACCCCTGCCCAATCCCACCTCCATATCTTAGGAAATCTCTCTGAGTGAACATGAATATGTCCCAAAGCAAAAGGCACTCAGGATCTCATAATATAAGCTGCTTTTGCTACGGCACATTTCTAAAGCTGGCTATGCTAGCAACGTGCCTATTTAGGAAGCCTTTAACATTCAGCAACAGGAACGCCAAAAATAACACAATTAAGTTTGGCAAGGTGTTAAAAAGTTTCAGGAGAGCCAGTTCTCAAGATTGCAGGACACACTCGTCTTTTGGAATGTTCACATCAGCCCTCCCCTCGGTGTCAAGTTTATACAACAGCGATAACAACAATACTATTTTAAAAAAAGAAAAGCAGCCATGCAGATGAGGGAGGAATTAACAGAATAACAGAGCTGGAAGGGAGCTTGGAGGTCATCTAGTCCAACCCCCCCTGCTCAGGCAGGAAACCCTATACCATTTCAGACAAATGGTTGTCCAATCTCTTCTTAAAAGCTTCCAGTGTTGGAGCATTCACTGCTTCAGGAGGCAGGTTGTTCCACTGGTTAATTGTTCTAACTGTCAAGAAGTTTCTCCTTAGTTCTAGGTTGCTTCTCTCCTTGATTAATTTCCATCCATTGCTTCTTGTCCTGCCTTCAGGTGCTTTGGAGAATAGCTTGACTCCCTCTTCTTTGGGGCAGCCCCTGAGTTACTGGAACACTGTAGTCGTGTCCCCCCTCGTCCTTCTTTTCACTATTACACTGTGATGTGTACATTTATATGTATGTATTCCATCCCTTTCCCCTTTTTGCCTCTTTCTTTGGTTCTTCTGTGGCTTTTCACTTAATTTTTTCCCACCAGGAATTTGTCTCTGTTCAAGAAGATGTTAAAAAATACCCATCTATTTGTTTCCTGCATGGATGATCAATCAACATTTGTCACTGCTCCGTCAGCATTTACAAATCTCTATTATTATAGGATGCCTGGATGCCGAGCGATGGAGGCACATAAAGTACATGCTGAGTGATTCATTTCATTTTCTCTGCTTTATTTATATCGGCCTAAAAAACTGATCAAACGTAAAACAGAATGTCTGAAAATGAGGTCAATCTTTCTTCCCCCCTCCCCCCTCTACTAGCACCACTCTATTTCTTGCTGCACATATCCAGACAATGCTGCTGGTTGGTTCAAAGACCCAGGAAAAAAATGCAGTAGATGGATGGGTGGATGGATGGATGGATGGATGGGAGATGATAAGACAACAGACGGACGGATATGGATGGACGGAGATGGATGGCTTTATAATAGAGCTGGATGAATGGATAGAGAATGGAGATAGATAGGTAGAGATAGATGATTGATAGACAGACAGACATGTGACAGAGATTGATGGATGTATAAAAGATGAATGGATAGATAATGGATATATATAGAGAGAGATGATAGGATAGATCAGGGGCTGCCAATTCCCGGTCTGTGGATCAGTACTAGGCTGCAGCATGCCAGCAACTGGCCACACAAACAAGCAAAATCCCCATCTGTGAGATGCAGGCAGTACACAAAACCACGCACCCTCCGGTCCGCAGAAAAACCTCTCTCCATGGAACTGTCCCTGGTGCCCAAGAGGTTGGGGACCTCTGGGATGGATGGATGGATGGATGGAAGGATGGATAGATGGATGGATGGATAGATAGATAGATAGATAGATAGATAGATAGATAGATAGATAGATAGATAGATAGATAGATAGACAGACAGACAGACATATAGACAGGCAGGCAGGCAGGCAGATATACTGATATGGATGGACAGAGATTAATGGGTTTATAATAGAGCTGGATGAATGGATAGAGATTAGAGATAGATAGGTAGAGATAGATAGACAGACAGACAGACAAGGGACAGAGATTGATGGATGTATAATAGAGGTGGATGAATGGATAGAAATGGATAGAGATTTATAGAGATAGATGATAGGATAGATAGACAGACAGACAGACAGATATCAATGGACAGAGAGTGATAGATGTATGATGGAGCTGGATGAATGGATAGAGAATGAAGATAAAAAGGTACAGATAGATGATAGTTTCCCCCCCCCCCGAAGAACTGGCAGTTTCAATCAATCATTCTTGATGTCCAATTATTTATTTATTTATAAAATTTATTGGCCGCCGATCTTACCTCAGCGTTAACTCTGGACTATACTGAGCTTAAAATACTTCAAATGCAAGGGGGGAGGGAATGGAATGGAATGCCAAGAAGCCATTCATGGACCGTGAAAGCCTGCGCCCCGCCAAGGTCACTGCCGCAGGTGCTCGATGGAGAAGTGAACCGTTCCCGTAACAAAACAAAATAGTACTATTGGACAATGTGAACACCCAAGGGAATGGGGCGGGCATGGGAATTTATCTTTTAACCAAGCAAGCTTTCGCGCGGGAAAACTCAGAGCTGATTTCACTTCTTCAGTTCTGAGATGCTGTACCCAATAAAGTTTTTGCCCGCTGGGATGTAACTGCCTTCAGAATGCCTTTGGTTGGGTCCGCTAGTTGGATTGGTGACAGCAAGACTGTTGCACAGAAAACTATTTTACACCAAAACAGATATGCTGAATTCAGCCCACTATCCCACCAGCACTCACTATACAACAGATGGTTCCGCGTAGCTGAATGCAAGTTCTGTTTTGTTTCCCTGAACTCTTTGGCCCTTTGGAGACATTATATGGACCCCGTTTCTCACCTCAGACATCCCGACGTATTCTTGAAGACTGTACTCCATTCCGCATCTCTAGGTTTTGAATCTTCATTCGGCTCATTTTCCCACCCCGAATGAGGGATGATGACCTCATTGGTCAGCGTCTGAAGGCCGTGGTTAATGATCACCATTTTGAGGGGTTCGTAAGATGACAGGTTCCAAAGGGTGCCTTGAATAGGAGGAAAGAGTGAAAAACAGTCAATAGAAATGACCAGAAACCATACCTAGGCTTAGGTGTTGATTGGTTTCCCATCTTTATTATTTTTTACAAATAACTCAAGGTGCCAAACACATCCGACACACCTTGCTCCTCTTATTTCCCCCCACAACAATCCTGTGAGGTGGGTTGTGTTGAGAGTTGTCAGTTGGCTTTCATGGCTAAAAGAGGATTTGAATTCATGATCTCCCAAGTTCTAGTTTGGGGCCTTAGCCACTTGGATTACACTGGCTCTAGGTTTGCAGTGTGGGTCAAGTTGCAAAGGGAATGCAATGTGATTCAAATATTGCGATCCAAACAGAACAGTCCTTTGGGCACTCAGATAAATTGGCCATCAACAGGCACGTAGAGATCTACACACCATTCAAAAGGGAGACAATCAAAAGCAATCAAAACGCCAAAAAGGAAACAAGACACTGATGACGATTATGTTTGCAAACAATCAAGCTGAGAGAGCACCCAAGACCCCACAGTCCTCCTTTTCCACAAACCCACCCCCTTCTAACACTGATGATGTTCCCTAGTTGGGTAATGAAATGTCTGCAAGAAAACCACCAAGCTCAGAGAGCACCAAGGACCCTATAGTCCTTCCTTCCTTCTTTCCTTCCTTCCTTCCTTCCTTCCTTCCTTCCTTCCCTCCCTCCCTCTCTCCCTCCTCTCCATGAATTCCACCCCTTCTAGCACTGATGATGTCCCCTAGTTGGATAATGAAACATCTATAAGAAAACCATCAAGCTCAGAGAGCACCAAGGACCCTATAGTCCTTCCTTCCTTCCTTCCTTCCTTCCTTCCTTCCTTCCTTCCTTCCTTCCTTCCTTCCTTCCCTCCCTCCCTCCCCTCCATAAATTCCACCCCTTCTAACACTGATGATGTTCCCTAGTTGCGTAATGAAACGTCTGCAAGAAAACCACCAAGCTCAGAGAGCACCCAGGACCTGACAGTTGAACCCTGGGTTACAAATATTCCCTTCTATCAAAACTCAAAATTACCCCCAACAAACCACCCATGAAAACCAGAAGGGAAAGAAAAGTTCCTGAAATGTCCTAATCTGGATTGGAATTTATATTTAGGATTCAACGCCTTCCCTCCTCCCCAGGGCAACCGCATTCAACCCTTTCAGGAGTATCGTTAAAACAAACATGGAATTTTATCTTCAACTGCCCAATGCTCTAAGTGGCACTTCAGCTCCAGAGCCAGAAAGGGCAAAGACATCTTGGATGATTTAAAACAGAGATCTCCAACCTTTGGGGCACCAGGGACTGGTTCCATGGAGAGAGGCTGTTCCACAGACCGGAGAGTGCGTGGTTTTGTGTGCTGCCTGCATCCCACGGAGAAACTTCCTGACCGTTGGAACAATTAACCAGTGGAACTACTTGCCTCCAGAAGCTGTGAATGTTCCAACACTGGAGGTTTTTAAGAAGAGACAGGACAGCCATTTGTCTGAAATGGTATAGGGTTTCCTGCCTAAGCAGGGGGGTTGGAGTAGATGGCCTCCAAGGTCCCTTCCATTTGTTATTCTGTTATTCTCTGGCCAGTGAATGGTGAGATGACAAGAATTGGAAAAAAAAACTATTGCTGCTGCAGGCTCAGCATCATACAGATTACTTCTCAAGAAATGCACACAAAAAAAACAGTCTGCACACCAACCAGCCAATTAACTTTGATTTCTTCACAGGCAGTTATCGTAAAGGGCTGAAAATTTCCAACCCAATGCTTTCAAAACCAACTACTGCAAGCCTCAAATCCAGGAGCAAACAAACAAACAAACAAACAAACAAACAACCACAAGGTTATTATGATTATTATTTGAAGATTGTAATTGCCAAGCACAATTCGAGAACGAGGAGATGCTGCATTCTATATTCAATTTGCAGGCCCGGTAATGCAAAGATTTATCCAAATGTTTGCCTTTGTAACATGCTGTGGAGACTCACAACAATTAAAATAACGGATCGTTTTTCAAATCGCTCGGAAGATCAATTTGATCAATGCTTCTTGCAAAACGTGGGCTGCATTTATTTTTATTTTTTTTTAGCAAAGTAGAGAAACGAGTGGTCATTTTCCAAACGCATAAATAACTTGCGGTCAGCTTAGGGTAATGTTCACGCCATCCCACTAGGGTTTGTTTAACAAACCATGTTTAAAAAGGTTGCTTGAGGTAACAAGGGTGTGAAGTCATTGTTTTTGCTAAATGGGTCAGTCAACACACACCGAGATAGAGGAGATTGTCAAGAAACCAAGTTGGTCATACTAATTCAGAGAAGAGCAACTAAGATGATCCAAGGCCTGGAGGCTAAAACATACGAAAAACGGCTATGGGACTTGGGTTTGGCTAGTCTAAAGAAAAGAAGAAACAGGGGCAACATGATAGCAGGGTTCCAATATTTGAGAGGCTGCCTCAAAGAGGGGGTCAAACTATTCTCCAAAGCACCAGAGGGCAGGACAAGAAACAACGGATGGAAACTGGTCAAAGAGAGAAGCAACCTGGAATTAAGGAGAAACTTCCTGACAGTGAGGACAATTAACCAGTGGAACGGCTGGCCACCAGAAATCGTGGGCGCTCCATCACTGGAGGTTTTTGAGAAGAGGCTGGACAGTCACTTGTCTGAGATGGTATAGGTTCTCCTGCTTGAGCAGGGGGCTGGACTAGAAGACCTCCAAGGTCCCTTCCAGCTCTATTCTATTCTGTTCTGTTCTATTCTATTCCATTCCATTCTGCTCTAATTCTATTCTATTCTGCTGTTATTCTATTCTATTCTATTCTATTCTATTCTATTCTATTCTATTCTATTCTATTCTATTCTATTCTATTCTATTCTATTCTATTCTATTCTATTCTATTCTATTCCATTCCATTCTGCTCTAATTCTATTCTATTCTGCTGTTATTCTATTCTATTCTATTCTATTCTATTCTATTCTATTCTATTCTATTCTATTCTATTCTATTCTATTCTATTCTATTCTATTCCATTCTGCTCTAATTCTATTCTATTCTGCTGTTATTCTATTCTATTCTATTCTATTCTATTCTATTCTATTCTATTCTATTCTATTCTATTCTATTCTATTCTATTCTATTCTATTCTATTCTATTCTATTCTATTCTATTCCATTCCATTCTGCTCTAATTCTATTCTATTCTGCTGTTATTCTATTCTATTCTATTCTATTCTATTCTATTCTATTCTATTCTATTCTATTCTATTCTATTCTATTCTATTCTATTCTATTCTATTCTATTCCATTCTGCTCTAATTCTATTCTATTCTGCTGTTATTCTATTCTATTCTATTCTATTCTATTCTATTCTATTCTATTCTATTCTATTCTATTCTATTCTATTCTATTCTATTCTATTCTATTCTATTCTATTCTATTCCATTCTGCTCTAATTCTATTCTGTTCTGTTCTGTTCTGTTGTATTCTATTCTTATTCCTATTCCTATTCCTATTTCTATTTCTATTTCTATTTCTATTTCTATTTCTATTTCTATTTCTATTTCTATTTCTATTTCTATTTCTATTTCTATTTCTATTTCTATTTCTATTTCTATTTCTATTTCTATTTCTATTTCTATTTCTATTTCTATTTCTATTTCTATTTCTATTTCTATTCCTATTCCTATTTCTATTTCTATTCCACCCTACCCTACCCTTCTTTAATTCTCTTCTCTTTTCTCTTCTCTTCTCTTCTCTTCTCTTCTCTTCTCTTCTCTTCTCTTCTCTTCTCTTCTCTTCTCTTCTCTTCTCTTCTCTTCTCAATTGTTAAGGGAATCTTTGCAGTTGTTAAATTAGTCACACAGTTGTTAAGTAATCTGTTTCCCCCTTTCACTTTGCTTGTCCAAAGGTCCCAAAAGGGGATGACCTGACCTCGGGACACTGCGACCATCATAAACATGAGCCAATGGCCAAGCGGCCGAATGTTGATCATGTGACCATGGGGATGGATTCACTTCCCAACCACAGGGGAAAGAGAAGGTTTGTAAAATCAGGCCTGCCTCCCTTAAATAACCCAACTGAGGTCATTGGTTAAGGCGTCCCTGTAAAGTCAACGCAGACCCAGAAATGGAATTTCTGCTCTGCAGACGTGGCGCTTGCTTTGCCCCCCCAAACTCTGAGCCTCTTTCAAGCTCTCCCAAGAATTACTCTGCGATAAATACCCTGAGGGGAAAGAGAAGCCACTTAAGATGCTCTGTTTCTCCAGCTGTTCTCCAAGGGAGGGCAATGAATTCGCTGCCACCGGATCTCCCTGGGGAAGTGTAAGGCCACACCTCGTTTTATCACTCGGAGAACAGTCAGACCATATGCTGCTTCCTCAAATCCTATTTTCTTCCCTTTAGGGCCTCCTTGTTCTCATTCCACTCCGTGCTGAGGATCAGAGAATGATCAGCGGAGGTATAAGATCCTTTTGGAACCTCAGGAGACCACGTCCAAGTTGAGGCATAAACAAAAATGTTATGAATTGCGGCTGAGTCGACCGACAATATAGCATGGAAGAGTGTTGAGTCTGCTGATTGCACTGCCCATAGTTTTTAATCTAGGACAGGGGTCTTCAAACTTGGCCCTTTTATGACTTGTGGACTTCAACTCCCAGAATTCCACGCATGCCTGCTGAGGAATTCTGGGAGTTGAAGTCCACAAGTCATCAAAGGACCAAGTTTGAAGACCCCTGATCTAGGAAAAGGCACTTGGAGAGAACTCCAAAGCCACCACTTCACATGTCCACCAGTGAGACCTGCAACATAATGTGGCTGTGGATGTTCAGCCCTATGGACTCACTTGGCTGGTTAAGAGCAGCCGTCATTATAATTCGCAGGGAGGCATGGAGGTTCCTCCATGAAAGCAGCACACTAAGAAGTGGAAACAAAGTAGAACGTGGTGCTTCTTCAAAGGGAGAAGAAGGAGACCTCTTGATGATCAATTTGGGGAGTAGAGTGGAATTGAAGACACTAGTAGTACTCCTAAGATCCTACAATAGCTTTCAAGTGAGAATCGTCCTCAGCTCTTCCCAAAAATGCTATCTAGGATCAGACCAGTTAGAAATTGGATGGGAGGCATCAGAAAATCCCAATGTTATTGACAAGACCTAACCAAAGATGGCTGAAAGGGGGAAAAGGAAAAGAAGGAGGAGGAGGAGGAGAGAAGAAGAAGAAGAAGAAGAAGAAGAAGAAGAAGAAGAAGAAGAAGAAGAAGAAGAGGAAGAGGAAGAGGAAGAGGAAGAAGAAGAAGAGGGGGAGGGGGAGGGGGAGGGGGAGGGGAAGAGGAGCAGGAGAAGGGGAAGAAGAGGAGGAGAAGGAGGAGAAGGAAAAGGGGAAGGAAAAGGGGAAGAGGAGGAGAAGAAGACGAACCAACCACTGACCTGTAATGAGTTCTCGTACTTCCATATCACTCGTCTTGCGCAACAACCTGATCAAAGCCGGTATCCCATCACAGTTCTTGATGGCCACTTTGTTCTCATTGTCCTTCCCATAGGATATGTTCCGGAGGGCCCCGCATGCTTTGCGGTGGACCTCAGGCTTAGGATGGTCCAGAAGACCCACCAGGATGGGAATGCCCTTGAGATGCCTCACGTCCTTCTTGATCTTATCATTCTCGTAGCAGAGGTGCTGGAGGTAGGCTGCGGCATTCGATTTCACGGGATCGATGGGGTGGCTGAGCATGGCGATGACTTCGGGCAGATCCGGGTCGCGCCACCGGGGGTCTTTGCGGATGCTGTCAATGGAGGGGGAGCGCTTGCCCAGGCGGTCGATGCTGGCCATGCTGCCCCTTTCGGGCTGCGCCAAAGGCGCCGCGTAGCTGCCATGCAAGTACGGGATCCGCTCGACAATTTCGCTCTCGATGGGATCCTCGTAACTCCTGTCGAGAAAGCAACCACAGTAGAGGATGAGTTGTTTATTTTAACGAAAGTCTCAGGTTTAATGAAAAGAAGGATGAGGGGGGACATGATAGCGGTCTTCCAACATCTCAGGGGCTGCCCCAAAGAAGAGGGAGTCAAGCTATTCTCCAAAGCGCCTGAAGGCAGGACAAGGAGCAATGGATGGAAACTCACCAAGGAGAGAAGCAACCTAGAACTAAGAAGGAATTTCCTGACAGTGAGAACAATCAACCAGTGGAACAACCTGCCTCTAGAAGCGGTGAATGCTCCAACACTGGAGGTTTTTAAGAAGAGACTGTCAAGCTATTCTCCAAAGCGCCTGAAGGCAGGACAAGGAGCAATGGATGGAAACTAACCAAGGAGAGAAGCAAACTAGAACTAAGGAGAAACTTCCTGACAGTGAGAACAATTAACCAGTGGAACAACCTGCCTTTAGAAGTCGTGGTTGCTCCAACACTTATAAGAAGAGATTGGACAACCATTTGTCTGGAATGGTATAGGACAGGGGTAGGCAACCTTTTGGAAAGTGCTTGTAAGTCGAGACTAGCTGTAGGAGCAGCCATAGGATCACCTGGGGCAGCAGGAGTGAGTGGGTGGTGGAGGACCCACTGCTGGGGACAGAAAGGCTGCTGAAGGACATCTGTCTGCATGGAGCATGTCTTAACCATGATGTGTCCTGACCATGATCCTTACCAACCTGGCTTATAGACGCCCAGCTAGATCATTGTCAGAGCCACCAGCTTGCTCACAAACAGCGAAAAGCCTGTCTGATATAGTTATCCAGGATGGGAGATTGTCCCATCCATGTGTTTATTATTTTAGGTGGTCACGGAACCCCAACGTTGGACAGCTCCCAGTTTCACAGCTGGCGGCAAGACGCCCCTTGCAGTGGGCTTTATGGTTCATGCCAAGCCAGGATGAAATGAACCACGGCTTAATAATGCAAGAATCCCAGCGCCCGTCGTTGGCACATTTTCCGGCCAAGACAAAAACCACAGCCACCTGCCAAATTTGTGTATTTCTGTGTTTTGGCTTCGGTGCGTTGCCACAAAACCCCCACCGCAGAGAGATTATTTCTCTTTCTTTCCAAATGACTTTGTGCCCTGAATGAACCTGCATTATATTAGCAGAGCCTACAGTAAAATGTAAAAAGGTGGTCGCCCTACAAAGGATCCGGTTGGGTCACAATAATAAGTTTGGATTTGGTTTTTTTTTAACATCCTGAAATAAACCTAAGCAGGAAGTTTGATGAATAGGAAAGTTAAAAAATAAATAAATGAAGAAAGCAAGGAGGAAGGAAGAAGGAGTCAGAGGAACCTTTCACTGACATCCTTATTGCAATATGTATAATTCATTAGTTTCCTGGGCTGCAATTTACAGTGTCTCAACAGCCATTATGTCTGCTTTTATGCAGGAGAGCTGTTTCTATTCTTCAGCAGAAAAGAAGATAATAATGTTAACATTCATACTAATATTTTTCCTTGTAAGAAGCAAAAGAGCTTTCCTTGAATACTAAGGGATGCCCAGATAGAGCTACATCGAGCTTCTCTCCATAATTCGGAGTGAGAGGTGTATGCTTTAAATCTGGTTTGGAATCCGACTCAAAAAGCTGAACTATTTCCTTCTTCTTAAACTCAGCAAGTTTAATTGGGCATCTTGCAAAACCCTAAAGGGGCACGGAGCATCTGCTTCAGTCCCCAGCTGGTTTTTCCCAGCTGAGCCCCCAGCCACCGGTTTCCCTTCTCATCTTCTACCTTCCTTCTCTGCTCTGGGGATGGGGATGGCAGGAAGAAGAAGTGGATTTGTTCCAGTGCATGGTTCACAATCAGGTAAAGAGGAATCAGAGGAGAGAGAGAGAGAGAGAGAGAGAGAGAAAGAAAGAAAGAAAGAAAGAAAGAAAGAAAGAAAGAAAGGAAGGAAGGAAGGAAGGAAGGAAGGAAGGAAGAAGGAAGGAAGGGAGAGAGGGGAGGAGAAAGAGAAAGGAAGAAAGGGGGAGAGAGGGGAGAAGAAAGAAAAAGAGAAAGAGAAAAAAAGAAAGGAGGAGAGAGAGGGGAGGAGAAAGAGAAAGAAAGAGAGAAAGGAAGGACGGAAGGAAGGAAGGGGGAGAGAGATGGGAGGAGAAAGAAAGAGAAAGAAGGAACGAAGAGAGAGAGGAGAAGAGAAAGAGCGTAAGAAAGAAAGAAAGAAAGAAAGGAAGGGAGAAAGAAAGAAAGGAGGAAAGGATGGAAAGAAGGAAGGAAGGAAGGAAGGAAGGAAGGAAGGGGGAGAGAGGGGAGGAGAAAGAAAGAGAAAGAAAGAAAGGAAGAAAGGAAGGAAGGAAGGAAGAAAGAAAGAAAGGAAAGAAGGGGGAGGAGGAGAGAGAGAGAGAGAGAGAGAGAGGAAGAGATAATCTTAAGGCTTCTTTGACTTGTCAACTGAAAGCAAGCAACTCTTTGGCACCTCTGCCTCCTCCACCTTTCTCACCTGTGCACAGGTGAAGAAATCAAGGGATCCTCACACTCATGAACAGACCAGACTCACTGTTCCGCGGCATGTACCAAGACTTTATTTTTGATCTTCCAGAGACAGCTTGGGGGAATGCATCACCCCAACAAGAGCAGCCAAGTGACAGGAGAAGACTCTCCTCTTGGAAAGAGAAACGATGCTGGCAAGCAGTGCCATCATTCATGGCCCTGCTATTAAATTATTTCCAAAGCGTCTTTCTTCAGGCTTGGCTCCTACCAACTCAAGTCTCTGTCACAGAGTCCACCGTTGCAAAACAAGCAGGATTACCTTAGCTCTTACAGCCCCTGACCTTCAAACAAGACTGGCCCTGGGAAACGCTATTCCTGGGAAAAACAGAATGCACAGAGAGGGGGAGGGGAAGGATGCTCTGAACTCCGAACCTCCCGGCTATGGATAAGAGGGAAGATCTTTCCTGCAGTTTTAAAACATGGTGGAGGCCATTGTGGAAATGCATTTATCGAGACAAGGGGTGGCGTAAAGATAGCTCTTGTCTTCTGTGGCCTACACTACTGCTTGCTGAGATTAGTTTCGTTGTTGGGTTTATCTACACTTTTGTTCTCTCCCATTTAAAGAACACAGAGTCACTTTATTGTTATAAACCACCTAGAGTCGCTTAGGTGAGATGGCTGGTGTAGATAGATAGATAGATAGATAGATAGATAGATAGATAGATAGATAGATAGATAGATAGATAGATAGATAGATAGATAGATAGATAGATAGATAGATAGATAGATAGACAGACAGATAGACAGGCAGATAAGCAGGCAGACAGGCAGGCAGGCAGGCAGGCAGGCAGGCAGACGAGAGAGATGGATAGAGCAGTTAAGTAGGGATGGATGGATGGATGGATAGGTGGACAGTCAGATAGATAGATAGATAGATAGATAGATAGATAGATAGATAGATAGATAGATAGATAGACAGACAGACAGAAAGACAGACGAGAGAGATGGATAGAGCAGTAAGTAGGGATGTATGGATGGAAAGGTGGACAGTTAGATAGATAGATAGATAGATAGATAGATAGATAGATAGATAGATAGATAGATAGATAGATAGATAGATAGATATTTGATGGATGTATGGATGAGAGAACAGATGGATAGAGCAGATAAGTAGGGATGGGTGGATAGATGGACAGATGGTCAGATAGACAGATAGACAGACAGACAGAGATGAGAGAGAGATGGATAGAGCAGTTAAGTAGGGATGGATGGATGGAAAGGTGGACAGTCAGATAGATAGATACGGTAGATGATACATAGATAGATAGATACAGACCAACTGAGAGAGAGAGAGAGAGAGAGAGAGAGAGAGAGAGAGAGAGAGAGAGAGAGAGAGAGAGAGAGAGAGAGAGAGAGAGAGAGAGAGAGAGAGAGAGAGAGAGAGAGAGAGAGAGAGAGAGACTGCTGAAGTTTGACATGGACATATAGATCACTGACCTTCACTGTAAAATGAGCAGACCTTCTAAAGGTATCTAGAAATGCCAATTTCTGGCACATTTGGAAAAAATAGCTGTTCCAGGCCTCCTGGAAAATGCCACTTTGCTTCACTGAGTTTACGGAATAAATCACCGTGAGTTGTGACACTGCACCGGGTGCCCTTGTATGATGGATGAATCATGGCGCCTTTCTCAAAAGGAATCGTATATTACTCACGTATGTATTTAAACATGATATGCATATATTCGCAGCCCAGAATGGAATTTCAAAGAATGTACAAAAGGGTTCCAAAGAAAGCAATCCTCAAATGCAGGCTAGGCCATTATCCTCACGTTCAACGGCGCGATATTGCAGAAATGAAAACGATCTACATTCAGCTAAACAACAGGTAAACATGCAATTGATCAGACTTAGCCACTTTGGCATGGCAAACTCGCGAGGGTTATAAATAAGGCAGGCCCTGAATTCTTCTTTTATGAAGATAAGTTTTATTTTCTAAAAATACCCCTTAAAGGGATATTAAGCTGATTTCTTTTTCAATCCATTTGAAAATCTAGTTTTGGTCACCACGATGTAAAAAAGATGTTGAGACTCTAACAAGAGTGCAGAGAAGAGCAACAAAGCTGATCAGGGGGCTGGAGGCTAAAGCATACAAGGAACGGTTGCTGGAATTGGGTGTGTCTAGTTTAGTGAAGAGAAGGATGAGGGGGGACAGGATAGCAGTCTTCCAATATCTCAGGGGTTGCCCCAAAGAAGAGGGAGTCAAGCTATTCTCCAAAGCGCCTGAAGGCAGGACAAGAAGCAAGGGATGGAAACTGATCAAGGAGAGAAGCAACCTAGAACTAAGGAGAAACTTCCTGACAGTGAGAACAATTAACCAGTGGAACAACCTGCCTCCAGAAGTGGTGAATGCTCCAACACTGGAGGTTTTTAAGAAGAGACTGGACAGCCATTTGTCCAAAATGGTATAGGGTTTCCTGCCTGAGCAGGGGGTTGGACTAGATGACCTCCAAGCTCCCTTCCAACTTTATTATTATTATGGATCATCGCACGGTCAGCCAGATGTTCAGACTGGATTTGGCATTTTTGTCTACCTATCGAGTCCTCACCAAGGACCTGGGATAGGCAGATGTGGATGTTTGACGGTGTTAGAGATCTCGTCGCAGGATGGAAGGAGTTCCTAGTAAGGCCGCCTTTTGCAATTGACTAATGGCAAATTTGTCAATGCCAATGATGGTGTTCAAGTGGTGTGGACAGTTGGTCATTTATCTTCTTTTAGAGAGTCGTGGAGGCCACCTGGAGGCTTATCTGTGTCCTCAGGGTCACCTGAGTGGTGCAAATGGGTGTGAAGCCTTCTTGGAACTGTTGAAAGGACTGTGTTGTAGACTGAAGTGGCCTCAAGGGCTCTCTCTAAAAGGATGCAAATGACCAGCTGTCTGCAAGGAGTATAAATCCTTCCGTTCCCCACCATCCAGTCAGAGCTGAAGAAGCTTCTCAGACGAGAAGCGAAATGTTTTCAAAGAAAAACAAGAAAGTCCAGTTGCCTCGTGAAAAAAAGCACTTTTGGGACAGGTCCATCCAATCTTCTTACCCTTGGAACCAGGAAGAAAAATAAATTATTCCCACCTAACAGACCCCCCTTTTTATATCTTTAAATTTAGGAACATTGGCTCCTAGCTTAGTCCCCTCCAGACTTTTGTCTCGTCTACAATGACTTAGACACAGTTCTTCAGTAGTCAACCCCAAAGTTCATTCCCTCTTTGCTTATGATTTACCACCAAAAGCTAATCCTTCCAGTGATCGTAGTCATATGTCACGCATCACGGTTAATTCAGTCTAATGCTTCCTTATCCCACTGTCCAAGGCAGAGGCTGAGTTTACATCTCACATTAAGCCACTTGATGCTTTGGCTTAGCACGCCAAAGTCTAAAAACAGCTTAAGACTTTGCATGTTGTGTGTGGCCTCGGCCAACTGTGGTTTAATCGTTCAACCATGGCTTAGCAGGATACGTGAAGGCAAGCAAAGCACGGAAGTAGTTTCATCCATGGCAGGCAGTATTATCAAAGGGAATCAACCAAGAGAGACCATTATGGATACGCCAGGTTCAAAGGCAGTATACCACTCAATGCCAGTTGCGAGGGAACAGCTGCAGTTGAGATCTAATGCTTCCACGACGCGCTGTGGACAGTCCAAAGCCATCTGCTCAGTCTTTATGACAAGTAGAAGATTATGGCCTTTTTCTCTCAACACATAATTAAAACAGGATTTGCTTCGAGAAGACCGAGTGACACATGCCAACTTGAAGAGCCCAAGGAAGCTTCAACGAACGGCTGAAGGGCAGGGACAATCACTGGCTACTGATCAAGATGGATGTATATTTCGCATCCAGGATCAGGCGCAGCAAGCGTATGGCTTGGGAACTTCAATGAAAACTGACTCCTGGGTGATCCAGTTTCGATGGCCACGGTATAAAAAAGACATTGAGATTCTAGAAAGAGTGCAGAGAAGAGCAACAAAGACGATTAGGGGACTGCAGGCTAAAACATATGAAGAACGGTTGCTGGAATTGGGTGTGTCTAGTTTAATGAAGAGAAGGACGAGGGGTGACATGATAGCAGTGTTCTAATATCTCAGGGGTTGCTCCAAAGAAGAGGGAGTCAAGCTATTCTCCAAAGCCCCTGAAGGCAAGACAAGAAGCAACAGATGGAAACTCATCAAGGAGAGAAGCAACCTAGAACTAAGGAGAAACTTCCTGACAGTGAGAACAATTAACCAGTGGAACCACCTGCCTCCAGAAGTGGTGAATGCTCCAACACTGGAGGTTTTTAAGAAGAGACTGGACAGCCATTTGTCCGAAATAACTCTGTTATTCTGTTATCTCCTAGTGTAGGTTTTTTCGACGCTTTGGGTTTTCCATTTCAGATATGGTACGTTTTCTTGAATCTCTGCTCAGATGCAGCTCTGCCTTTCTTTGGGCAATTATCACGGGACCAAAATTGGTTTGGGCATATAAATTTCCAGGCAGGCAGACAGAAATCTCCTTTTGTGCACTCATTTATATTTCCAGGCACTTTCTGAACCATTTCCTTCCTCTCCCCACCTCCCGATCTATATTCAGATGTGAGCTTGTTCGGAAACTGGGTCAACAGTGAGAAGAAAGAGGAAAGCAGAGAGAGAGGAAGGGAGCATGGTGGAAAGAACTGGCTACCTGGTTGGTTAGAGATTGGTGGAAAACAGCAACTGCAATTAGGACAAGAAACACAGCTATAACCAGTTCATTCCTGATCAGAAATGGATTACTCTGTGATGGATAAGCAGGGGAAATGAGATGCCCTGGGCAAAATCCAGCTCATTAAGATATCAGGAATGAGAGTCCTTGAGTTGCAAAGGGTCCCTTAGGATACAGGTATAGTTCCTCAACTTACGACCACGACTGAGCCCAAAATTTCTGTTGCTAAGTTAGTCATTTGTTCAATGAGTTCTGTCCCATTTTAACGGCTTTTTTTGCCACGCTTGTTAAGTGTATCATTGTAGTTGTTTAAGTTAGCAACCTGGTCTTTAAGTGAACCTGGCTTCCCCTGTTGACTTTGCTCGACGGAAAGTTGCAAAAGGGGAACGCTCGGAGATGCTGCAACCATCATAAATATGAGTCAGTGGCCAAGCATCTGAATTTCGATCACGTGACTGCGAGGATGCTGCGACGGTCGTTAAGTGTGGAAAACGGTCGTAAGTCACTTGTCAAGGTAATGATTTAGAAGCTAACCCGCTGATGTAATGTAATATAAGAGGTAATGATGGGAATGAAACAGCAGGGTCTGTGTCCCTTTAAGAGCAAGGAGGGTCTGTATCTCTTTAAGAGCTTTGTATAAAAAGGGAAGGGTCTGTCAGATGCGTTCTCTCTCTCTTCTGCTTTCCTGCTTTCCTGCTGTGTGTTGGATCCTGCTGTATTAGCATGCTCTGACATCCCTTTTTTCAGTGCTGTTGCAACTTTGAACGGTCACTAAACGAATCATTGCTAAGTCAACGACTACTTGCACTCTCTCATGAAAATCGACTTTCAACCTTCCTCTGCCAGCTGGGTTTGTTTATCTATGGGCCAAGTTTTATTTATCGGCAGAATTATTAACCTTTCAAGACTTATTGAAAATCAATGCCTTCGCTCATTTTTAAATGGAAGGAAGGCTGCTGGAGTCGCTCTTCCTCCGTTCAGCCTCGGCAGAAAGCAGAAAAGGGGGAGAAGAGAAAAAGCGACAGTAAATCAGCCAAACGTGTCACTAAGTGGAGAAACGGATGTCTGGATGATTGTAGCAAAGCGGGGGTATCTTGACAGTGGATGGTCTCGGCTAATGGATATTGTCAGAAGTTAGCAGAAACAGGCAATATATCACGCAAACAAGATCCCATGTGGGTAGCTGAGGAGAAGAAGGAGTTGATCAAGTTGGCTCCTCCAGCTTTTGAGGTCTATGGGACAAAATCTAAGCTTCAGTCATCAAACCAGCCCAATACAAAGACAAGAGAAGACTGAGAATCAATTAATGGATGGATGGATGGATGGTCGGTCCTATTTTAAGTCCTTCATCTCTTTGTTCTTTGGGACTAAAATGGAACGACTTGCCTCCAGAAGTTGTGAACACTCCAACACTAGAGGTTTTTAAGAAGAGATTAGACAACCATTTGTCTGAAATGGTATAGGGTTTCCTGCCTGAGTAGGGAGCTGGACTAGAAGACCTCCAAGGTCCCTTCCAACTATTCTATTCTATTCTATTCTATTCTATTCTATTCTATTCTATTCTATTCTATTCTATTCCATTCCATTCCATTCCATTTCTATTCTATTTCTATTCCATTCCATTCCTATTCCTATTCCTATTCCTATTCCTATTCCAATTCCTATTCTATTCTATTCATTCTGAATTCTATTCTATTCTATTCTATTCTATTCTATTCTATTCTATTCTATTCTATTCTATTACATTCCATTCTATTCTATTCCATATTCTATTCCATTCCATATTCTATTCCATTCCATATTCTATTCTATTCCATTCCATTCCATTCCATTCCATTCCTATTCTATTTCTATTCCATTCCATTCCCATTCCCATTCCCATTCCAATTCCAATTCCAATTCCAATTCTATTCTATTCTATTCTTCCATATTCTATTCTATTCTATTCTATTCTATTCTATTCTATTCTATTCTATTCTATTCTATTCTATTCTATTCTATTCTATTCTATTCTATTCATCCCATCCTATATTCTATTCTATTCTATTCTATTCTATTCTATTCTATTCTATTCTATTCTATTCTATTCTATTCTATTCTATTCTATTCTATTCTATTCTATTCTATCCTATTCTATTTCCATTCCATTCTATTCCAATTCCAATTCCAATTCCAATTCCAATTCCATTCTATTCAAACGTCTCCAGCAAAACAGCCAAACTCGAAGAGCACCAAGAACCCCACAGACCACCACCACCTCCTCCTCCTCCTCCTCCTCCAACCTCCCTCCCTTCTAGCCCTGGTGATGTTACCTCACCACTAAAACAACCAAACCCAAAGAGCACCAAGGACCACAGAGTCCTCCTCCACCCCCCTTCCCCCTTTTCACAAACCCCACTCCCTTCTAAAGTGACGATATTCCCTAGCTGGGTCATGAAACATCTGCAGCAAAACCGCCCAGCTCAGAGCGCGCCCCACAGTGCAAAGGTTCTCTCCTATCGCAATCTGCTTCTGCGGACTGTAGGCAACCTTGAGCAAAGGACCTTAATGGCAGGTGAGTGAGACAGATGGCACGTTACCAAGCTTCAGTGATTAAATTCTGGGCCTTGGATATAAAAGTCTGGCTAGTTGTATTAATCTACTGGGATACCCCTACTGCAGCATTATTATACTTCCTTAATAATAACGTATCAAGTTTCGTACATATAATATATAACTTATCACGGAGAGAAGCAACCTAGAAGTAAGGAGAAACTCCCTGACAGTGAGAACAATTAACCAGTGGAACGGCTTGCCTCCAGAAATGGTGAGTGCTCCATTACTGGAGGTTTTCAAGAAGTGTCTGGACAGCCATTTGTCTGGAATGGTCTAGGGCAGCGATGGCGAACCTTTGAGAGACCGAGTGCCCAAACTGCAACCCAAAAGCCACTTATGCATCGTCGGGTGCCGGGTGGGTGTGGCCCATTGGCTGGGCGTGGCTGCGGTGGTAACGGCAGACTGGGTGGGACTAAAAAGTTCAATCAATCAATTCCAACTTTGCGAGATCTTTTTTCTTCCCGTGAGAAGTTGAAATTGACTGATTGATTGAACCTTTTTTTTTTTGGACACGGCGGCGGAGGCCTAAAGCGAAAAGGTTTTATAAAACCCAGCTGAAGGCCTAGGAGTGGGGTGACGGCATGTGTGCCCACAGAGAGGGCTCTGGCACCCGTGCCATAGGTTCGCCACCACTGGTCTAGGGCAGGAGTCCCCAAACCCTGCTACGTGGACCAGTATCGGGCCCACAGCATGCCAGCAAGCGGTCTGCACAAACAAGCAAAGCCCCATCTGTGGGATCCAGGCAGCACACAAAACTACACACTCTCCAGTCCGTGGAAAAACCTTTCTCCGTGGAACCGGTCCCTGGTCCCCAAAAGGTGGGGGGACCTGTGGTCTGGGGTCTGTTGCCTGAGCAGGGGGTTGAGCTAGAAGACCTCCAGGGTCCCGTCCAACCGTTATTCTGTTAATCAGTGGAATGACTTGCCTGCAGAAGTTGTGGGTGCTCCATCACTAGAGGTTTTCAAGAAGAGATTGAATGGCCATTTATTGAGCAGGGGGTTAGACTAGAAGACCTCTAAGTTCCTTCCAACTCATTAAGATATTATTTTGTATTGCCATTCCAAACCCTCGCTACTTTTTCAAAGCAAGGAGGAACCAAGAACCCAGACAAAGAGGAACGTTCTTGAGAAGTGCCATAAATAAGGCTAGTACTGTGGTGAGGTCTTCTCCACTACCAGCCCTCAAGCTCCCCCGCAGGTCCAAGTCGAGCAGACTTTCCACTGCTCCTGCAGGACAAGAGTCCTGCAACGAGCTGCCTACCTCCCCCCATCTAACCCTGCATTTACCTTCCCTTGTGGGGTCTCCCTCTCTCGGGGAGCCCAGCCGACGTCCTCCGATTCACCGTCGAGTACTCTGGATCGAGTTCATAGCCTTCGTCGTCAATTCCGAGGCTGCGGTTATCGTCCTCCAGCCCGTACGGCTCAGGTTGGAACCGTTCCGGCTGGGAGCGGTTCAAGTCCGCGTTACTGCCCGTTGGCACCTGTGGTTGGGCCAGCGGTCCGTAGTTATCCCTCCTGCTTGGCAAAGTGAAGCTCCCATCCTCGGGCCGGTAATTGTTCCCAGGTGTGTAGGCATAATGCGGGCGGTAATTGACACTCCGGGACAAGCTTCCGTAATTGTCTGGCAGGTCGCCGTAACCATTGTGGCTTACGAAGGAACGATACTGGCTGTCGTGACCCTCTGGATAGGAATCGTTGTAGCTGTTGTAAGAGCGGTTCAAAGTGGACGAGGCCTGAGGGGTGATGTATCGCTCGCCGTTCTTGACTTGCCTTCTGTCGATGGAGTCGGTGTAACTACCCATGGGGGATGACCCGTCCATCGTAGGGAGGCCATCGGGACCAAGGGGGACCTGGCGAACTGTTCTAGTCGTGACGGTCTTGACCATTTTGGTTACCTGCGAGGCAGAGAGAGAGGAACACCGACGTTATTTATTTCCAGAACCCTGGTGGGCTGCAGAAAATTATTTTACCCCCCTCCCACTTCTGCACCAATGCCTTCCAACCCAAAGGAGTAAGAGGATGAGCCATTGGCCATCAGTTGGTATCCATCACAAGGAGGTTGTGCCAAAGAGCTACGCCTATCTCAACCAGCATCCTCTTCATCCCCCCCAAGTCAATCAGATCACAGGTGTTTAGTAGTAGTCATGATGTCATAGGTGACATCATCACGGAAATGACATAATTCATGCCACCTGGGTTGGGATGTCACTTGTCCCACCATCGTGGACATCCATGGATCAGGAATAGAATAGAATAGAATAGAATAGAATAGAAAGATTATAGAATAGAATAGAATAGAATAGAATAGAATAGAATAGAATAGAATAGAATAGAATAGAATAGAATAGAATAGAATAGAATAGAATAGAATAGAATAGAATAGAATAGAATAGAATAGAAAAGATTGTAGAATAGAATAGAATAGAATAGAAAGATTGTAGAATAGAATAGAATAGAAAGACTGTAGAATAGAACAGAATAATAGAATAGAATAGAATAGAATAGAATAGAAAAGATTGTAGAATAGAATAGAATAGAATAGAATAGAAAGATTGTAGAATAGAATAGAATAGAATAGAAAGACTGTAGAATAGAACAGAATAATAGAATAGAATAGAATAGAATGGTATAGGGTTTCCTGCCTGAGCAGGGGGTTGGACTAGATAACCTCCAAGGTCCCTTCCAACTACTACTACTTATTATTATTGTTGTTGTTGCTGCTGTTGTTGTTGTGAACCATGATAGAGCCAACCAGGTATTAACATAGATTGAATCCGGAGTCAGCTCTGTTCTGAAGGCTCTTCTTTTCATTCTGGAGTTGCCCCGGACCGAAGATGCTTTGACCTTACTAGGAAAGTTCACGAAACACAACTTTCCTTCACAGAAGAGAAGCTACCGATTAGCTGTGCACAAAAAGTCCTCCTCTTCATGATCTTCCACTCCTATAAACATGCCACTTGGCTTAAGATCCCTCCGGGCGTTTGCTCAACGAAGTGGGGTGGAATTGACGCTAGCCACCCTTTAATAACACAAACACATGTTGTCAAAAGAACAGGGTAAACACAGCACGTTCCATGAACGTCTGACACCCGTGGGTGTTTGGTATGCCTGGGTTAAGAACACCCCACAAAGTTTTGAACAGGCAAAGCTTGACGGGCAATATTTGTAACTTCCAATGGGCAGCATGCATTTGAAAATAAGCAAATTAGAAAAAACAAAATCTGTTTGAGTCCATTTTTCACCCTGCCTTCCTTCTTCTCAACCAGAGATTGGCTTAGATTTACCCAGAAACAAAACATCTCACCCTCCCACCAGAGCTGGGCAGTAATTCCCACACAGCAGCAGCAACAACAAATACATTTTTTGTGGGTGAGACATTAAAAAAAAAAATCTGCTCAAAAGGAGAAGAACCGAAGCCATTTAAGCTAGTTCAAAGGAGAAATCGATAGATCAGTAAGAACAGGAAGAAGAGAACGATCTTAAAAAAAAGTGGGACGGAATGCTTAAAATAAGGTTTCAAGACACTTTTGCCGATCAATATGTGGTTCCAGAAAGTTCCTCTACACTTGAAACCGATATCCATCAGACATCTGTAGCGATGGGAAATCTGCATTCAGCATGCACCATGTTTTAGAAATGATGAAAGAGGTTGAAGACCGGAAAATGAAGATATTTTGACCTGCAATAACTGGTTAAAAATGGCACCAAGCTAGAAAGCAGGAGAATGTGAGTTCTAGTCCCACCTTAGGCATGAAAGCCAGCTGGGTGACCTTGGGCCAATCACCAGGAGATGGTGAGTTCTAGTCCTGTCTTAGGATGAAAGCTAACTGGGTGACTTTGGGCCAGTCACCAAGAGAATGTGAGTTCTAGTCCTGCCTTAGGCATGAAAGCCAACTGGGTGACCTTGGGCCAATCACCAGGAGAATGTGAGTTCTAGTCCTGCCTTAGGCATGAAAGCCAAATGGGTGACTTTGGGCCAGTCACCAGGATAATGTGAGTTCTAGTCCTGCCTTAGGCATGAAAGCCAGCTGGGTGACCTTGGGCCAATCACCAGGAGACGGTGAGTTCTAGTCCTGCCTTAGGCATGAAAGCCAAATGGGTGACTTTGGGCCAGTCACCAGGAGAATGTGAGTTCTAGTCCTGCCTTAGGCATGAAAGCCAGCTGGGTGACCTGGGGCCAATCACCAGGAGAATGTGAGTTCTAGTCCTGCCTTAGGCATGAAAGCCAAATGGGTGACTTTGGGCCAGTCACCAGGATAATGTGAGTTCTAGTCCTGCCTTAGGCATGAAAGCCAGCTGGGTGACCTTGGGCCAATCACCAGGAGACGGTGAGTTCTAGTCCTGCCTTAGGCATGAAAGCCAAATGGGTGACTTTGGGCCAGTCACCAGGAGAATGTGAGTTCTAGTCCTGCCTTAGGCATGAAAGCCAGCTGGGTGACCTGGGGCCAATCACCAGGAGAATGTGAGTTCTAGTCCAATCTTAGGCATGAAACCCAGCTGGGCGACCTTTGGCCAGTCTCTCCCTCTCAGCCCAATTCACCTCACAGGGTTGTGGTGGGGAAAATAGGAGGAGGAAGGTGTATTGGATATGTTCGACCCCTGGAGTTATTTGTAAAAATAATAAAGGCAGGATGTAAATAAATACATACATACATAACTACATAATTACATAACTAACTAACTAACTCAGGGGTAGTCAACCTTGGCTCTTTTATGATTTGTGGACTTCAACTCCCAGAATTCCTCAGCCAGCCACGCTGAGGGGACAGGGAGAGGTTTCCAAGCTGAGCCATGCTGGCTCAGGAATTCTGGGACCTGAAGTCCACAAGTCATGAGGGGTTCATAGTTCCCCCATGCTGGCTCAGGAATTCTGGGAGTTGAAGTCCACGAGTCATGAGGGGGCCATAGTTCCCCCATGCTGGCTCAGGAATTCTGGGAGTTGAAGTCCACGAGTCATGAGGGGGCCATAGTTCCCCCATGCTGGCTCAGGAATTCTGGGAGTTGAAGTCCACGAGTCATGAGGGGGCCGAAGTTTTCCCCATGCTGGCTCAGGAATTCTGGGAGTTGAAGTCCACGAGTCATGAGGGGGCCATAGTTCCCCCATGCTGGCTCAGGAATTCTGGGAGTTGAAGTCCACGAGTCATGAGGGGGCCATAGTTCCCCCATGCTGGCTCAGGAATTCTGGGAGTTGAAGTCCACGAGTCATGAGGGGGCCATAGTTCCCCCATGCTGGCTCAGGAACTCTGGGAGTTGAAGTCCACGAGTCATAAAAGAGCCAAGGTTGCCTACCCCTGAACTAACTAACTAACTAAATAAAGTCCCTTCAATATTCCACCACCAAATAATTAAGCTTGTTTTGGGCGGCTGCAGAAATATGCTCCCTCCCTCCCTATTCCAGTACCAAGTGGAGAAGAAAAAAGGCAAGCCCACAACAGAAATGAATGTTTTCTTCTAAGGACGGTTTTGAGCAACGGAGGAGACTCGCAAAGTATACCCAACACAGCAGCTGCTGAGATCACCACTAGTGGAATAATTAAGGGGTTTGCCGACGGTAATGGGCAAAACCAGCTTTGACGGTAAAAGAATCCCTCAGGTCTCCTTCCATTTTAAGGAATTGTTTATAGCGGTAACAAACACGCCGGCTGCAATTTCAGATGCTTCCACCCTTTAAAAAAAACCTTTTTTTTTTTTCAGTTTTTCTTTTTCAACGCAAATTAGGGAATCCCGGCTCCAAAATCCTTACTCAGTTTCAAGACTAAGGAAAGTCTTTAGTCCTTGACTTATGAGCACAGTTAAGCCTATAATTTTTGTTGCTGAGCAACAGTGAGTTTTGCACCATGTTGTTGTTGTTGTTGTTATTATTATTATTATTATTTATTTGACTTCTATGCCACCCTATTGCGGAGAACTCAGGGCGGCTTACAACATAATAGAAATCAACATTTAAAAATACATGTATATAAAACCCCTTAATTAAAAAAAAACCCAATCATTCAACATACACACAGACATACACTGGCTAGGGGCAAGATGCTAACTGCCCCAGGCCTGCCGGCAGAGGTGTGTTTTAAGTAATTTACGAAAGGCGGAGAGGGTGGGGGTGACACGGATCTCCGGGGGGAGTTGATTCCAGAGGGCCGGGGCCGCAACAGAGAAGGCTCTTCCCCTAGGCCCCGCCAGGCGACACTGTCTGGCTGACGGGACCTGGAGAAGGCCGACTCTGCGGGCCCTAACCGGCCGCTGGGATTCATGGGGCAGCAGACGGTCCCGTAAGTAACCTGGTCCGATGCCATGTAGGGCTTTATAGGTCATAACCAACACTTTGAATTGGGTTCGGAGACCAATTGGCAGCCAATGCAGCTCGCGGAGTGATGCCGAAATGTGGGCATTTCTGGGCAAGCCCAACACTTGTTACAGTCTGTCTTGCCCCAGTTAGTAAGTAAATCACTGCAGTTGTTAAATTAGTCACACGGTTGTCAAATGATTCTGGTTTCCCCATTGACTCTGCGTGTCAGAAGGTCACAGAAGGGGATCACATGACCCCGGGGACGCTGCGACCGTCATAACTAGGAATCAGTTGCCAAGCATCCAAATTTTGATCATGTGACCCATGGGGAAGCTGCAACGGTCATAAAAACAAGTCATAAGTCTGCTTTTTCAGTGTCGTCGTAACTTCGGACGGTTTCTAAAGGATCTGTTGTAAGTTGAGAACTACCTGTAGTAGGTCACTTGTGTTTCAAACGTACCTTTACTCTGTTTTAAGAGCTAAGGGACCCCCTGAAACCATTTTCAGTCTGACAATTCCTAAGGTGAATTAGAGAGCAAAGACGACCAAGTTAGTCTTCCCAACAACCTTAAAACTCAACTTGGCTGAGACAACAATTCTCAGCCGATGTTGCCCTGTCCAGGGTCCTGACCTCAGCCCACTTTATCCAACGTAACCCTTCGTTGATGGAAGCTGTCAAAAATACCCTTTATCAGACTCGTGTCATAAAACACCAAGTGGGGAAGGAGGAAGCAGTGAAGGATAAAAGCATCTTGACATTTCCAAATGCTTATTATTATTTTTTTGGGACAGCTCGGCTGTAAAATTATTAGGCCAAAGAGAGACAAGCCATTATCTCATTAGCAGAAGGTTGTAAAAATGGGTGTCCTCTGGAGGCTGGTGAAATGGGAAGCTCAGGTCTGCCTCCCCCGATGGCCACTTTAATTAAAAAAGTCTTTTGCTTTTCAAAAACGGCTGGAGGAAGCCAAGATAATTTCCACGAGGTCCTGGTACTTTGTGTTTTCTTGCAGACATTTCATTACCCAACAAGCTTACATCATCAGAGTTGGAAGGGGGAGGAGGAGGAGGAAGAAGAGGGAGGGAGGGAGGGAGGGGATTGTGGGGCCCCTCTATCTGAGCTTGGTTGTTTTCTTGCAGACGTTTCATTACCCAACTATGTTACATCATCAATGCTAGAAGGGACTGGGGTTTGCAGATAGAAGGAGGAGGAGGAGGAGGAGGAGGAGAACTGTGGGGTCCTTAATGCTCTCTGAGATCTGTTGTTTTCTTGCAGATGTTTCATTACCCAACTAGGTAACATCATCAATGCTAGAAGGGACTGGGGTTTGCAGATAGGAGGAGGAGGAGGAGGAGGAGGAGGAGGAGGAGGAGGAGGAGGAGGAGGAGGAGGAGGAGGAGAACTGTGGGGGTCCTTAATGCTCTCTGAGATCTGTTGTTTTCTTGCAGATGTTTCATTACCCAACTAGGTAACATCATCAATGCTCTATCACTCCCTGTCACACTGTCTTGTTTTCCTGGACTGAGCGCATAGGATGACTCTACAGGTCATCCTCGATTTACAATCGTTCATTTAATGACCATCCAAAGTTACAACGGCACTGGAAAAAATGACCTATGACTTGTTTTTCACACTTACAACCCTTGTGAGCATCCCCACGGTCATGTGATTCGGATGCTTGAAAACCGGTCCATATTTATGATGGCTGCAGCGTCCCGGGGGATCACGCCAGCCCCTTTTGTGGAGGACAATCACCACTTGCAAAACAACTGCCGCATTTCTGAGAAAGACAGGAACTTTGTTGGAGCAAACGTTGGCCATGACAGAGACTAGAAGAGGTACGAAGAGACTTTTTTTAAAAATTGAGGCACAGAAATCCTGGGCTTTCAAACACTTCACGAGGACAGGAGCTGGCTTTAATCTGCTGCAGTGTTCATCTGCTGAGAAACTTAAACAACCTGCACATCCCAAGCAAGGGTCACCCTTTGTGGGTTTAAGATGTTGGCATGTTTGCCTCCTAATAGCTACCACAAAATGAAGGAGGGATGGCTCTAAATTAGGGTTGAAAGCTACCTGGGTAGAGTTACAGATGTAAAAACAGCATTCAATAAATTGCACATGCAACTCCTGGGTACCAGCTATGACAAAACAGGCGCACCTTCAATTCCCCCTTTAAAGCCAAACATGGGTGACTTATAGGGTACTGCAAATTCCCGGTGTAAGGAATGTCGACAAACCTTGAGAGGATTGGTTTATCTTGAATTCCTTTATTTATTTATTTATTTAAAATTTTTATTAAAACAATCCAACATTAAACATAAGATCATATTAAGAAGCAATCATCATAGAACCTGAAATACAACATTAAGTATTAGTCTTTGTAAACGTCTGATTTGGTAAACATTCCTCACTCCTCACGTCAATCCTCAACTATACGCCAGATACATTTTATCTGATTGGTGTTTCTCTTGTATATAGTCTATCCACTGTTTCCAGTCTATCAATATTGTTCATTTGAGCGATCCTTCAAATATGGCCTAAATTTTCGCCATTTTCTGCCAAATGTATTACTTTCAAAGTCCAATCTTCAATAGGTGGTATTTCTGGCTTCTTCCAGTATTGTCCCACCAGCAGTCTAGCTGCTGTGACCAATTTCAGAATTAAATTCGTCTCATTGGTAGTGCAATCTTTTATGATCCCTAACAAAAGATCCTGAGGTAGAAATTCAATAACCTGAGGTAGAAATGTACGCTGGCTTAGAGTCCCTCTTTAAGGGAGCTGGCCAATTCAGAAATGGGAAGGGGAAAAAAAAAGAAAAAAGAAAGAAGGATGAAAGGAAGGAAGAAAGAAAGGAAGGACAAGATGGAAAGAAAGGAGAGAAGGAGAGAAGGAAGGAAGGAAGAAAGAAAGAAAGGAAAAGAGAGAGAAAGGAAGGAAGGAAGAAAGAAAGGAAGGAAGAGGAAAAGAGAGAAAGGAAGGAAGGAAGGAAGAAAGGAAAGAGAAAGAGAGAGAGAAAGGAAAAAGAAAAAGAAAGAAAAAAAGAAAAGAGGAAAAGATAAATCAGGAAGTCCAGTTGCCTTGTGACTAAAGCCTCTTTGGGACGTTCCAGAAAAAACAGTTGTGACTGTCTCTTCTATCGTATCAAAGGAAGGCTGGGCACCTACTACTAGCTTGATTATTAAATTAACTCGCTTTCTGAGTTTGCAAAGCCAACCGCTAACCAAATGGACTGCCTACCCCGGGACCCCCAACTCTCTAACTCACTAAGTCAACTCTACTTGTATGGTTGAGTGGAAGCAGGTATCAAAAATTTGCACACAAGCAACGTATTTAGTAGGAACTATGGTCTCTCCTTAAATAGGATGTTTGCTCTCATTAAACAAGGCTTCCCTGTCATTTTAATGGGGAAAGATAACAGCACTGTATCCATTGCAGTTTTGATCATTGTGACTGTAAACATGCTTCTTATCAATTGCACAGCTATTCTGGGCATCGCCTATCATCCATGTGCCAGTCTGGTTTTATCTAACAGATAGCACACAAAGAGGTGTCTGCTATTCATCTGAAGCACAAGGCTTAGTAAGGTCTTCTCCTTAGCGCTCTCTCTCTCTCTCTCTCTCTCTCTCTCTCTCTCTCTCTCTCTCTCTCTCTCTCTCTCTCTCTCTCTCTCTCTCTCTCTCTCTCTCTCTCTCTCTCTCTCTCTCTCTCTCTCTCTCTCTCTCTCTCTCTCTCTCTCTCTCCTCTATTATTACCTTATAAAACACAAATAATAGCCACGTTTGGTGCTATTTACACAACAGGAACTGGAAGCAATTAGCACCGTCATGATGAGAGGACATTCAAAATAGAAAATGTATATCAGTGTTAATTTGTATGATTCAGAGATATAAACAGACAGAGAGTGGCTGAAATTGTATAGATAAAGCTGACTATATAACACTAGGTAAAGCACCTGAAATGATTTTGTAATGTGAAAAGAAATAAAAGAGAGCCAAATCCTTGAGCTTAATCTTAAAAGGTCTCCACCGCATTGTTGTTTATGAATACGAAAGGAGAAATACAAGAAAAGAGAAATAAAAGCAGCCCGGGTTATTAAAGTATTAAGTCTCTCGCTTTGCCATTCTCTGCGTTCACAATGATTTGGTGTTCTGGATTTATCTTTTTATTTAGCTCAAGATCTAGCCTGATCAAACGACCGGGACCAGATTTTCCATGGCTACATCCAGTTTTACAACCTGTTCTGCCCCCCCCCGTCGTTAAATCAATCCTTGTAGTTGTTAAAACGAATCATATCTTCATTAAATCTGGCTTCCCAACATGGACTTTGCCATCTGGAAAGGTCACAGATGGTGATTCCTTGGACCTGGGATGCTTCAACCCTTGTAAATATGTGCCCATCACGTGACCGTGGGGGACGCTGGAATGACTGGGGAAACGGTCACAAGTCCATTTTTTTTTTCAGACTGTCGACTTTCACCAAGTTTTGTACAACTGGAAAGGTTTCGTTTCTCTAACTAACCCATTCAAAAACAACACCTTCCCCCCCACCCTTTTCTGATGGCAAGATGAAAAGACAGAGGCACACAGCTGCCAAATTTTCACTCTTAACTTTCCAGTTCCTCCAAGACCAATCTCTATTTGCTGGAATTGCTGGAATTGGGGATGTCCAGTTTAAAGAAGGACGAGGGGGGACAGCATAGCAGCCTTCCAGTATCTCAGGGGCTGCCCCAAAGAAGAGGGAGTCAAGCTATTCTCCAAAGCGCCTGAAGGCAGGACAAGAAGCAACAGATGGAAACTCGTCAAGGAGAGAAGCAATCTAGAACTAAGGAGAAACTTCCTGGCAGTGAGAACAATGAACCAGGGGAACAACCTGCCTCCAGAAGCGGTGAATGCTCCAACACTGGAAGTTTTTAAGAAGAGACTGGACAGCCATTTGTCCGAAATGGTATAGGATTTCCTGCCTGAGCAGGGGGTTGGACTAGATGACCTCCAAGGTCCCTTCCAACTTTATTATTATTACATTATATTATTATATTATTTTGGTCTTCTCCAACCACAGCGATGCTTCATGGATGCAAGGGTAGTATGAGAACTTTTCCAGACAGAGATTCAAAATACACACACACACACACACACATGGAGAGAGAGAGAAAGAGAGAGAGGGAGGGAGGGAGAGAGACAGAGAGAGGAAGGGAGGGAGGGAGGGAGGGAGGAAGAAACAGAGAGAGAAAGAGAGAGGGAGGGAGGGAGGGAGGGAGGAAGAAAGAGAGAGGGAGGGAGGGAGGAAGAAAGAAAGAAAGAGAGAGAGAGAGAGGAAGGGAGGGAGGAAGAAAGAGAGAGAGAGAGAGAGAGAGGGAGGGAAGGAAGGAGGGAAGGAAAAGAAACCCCACCAAATAAATTCCACTTATTTTGTACCCAGCTAGGGTAAACATTGGAAAGTAGGAAGTAGCCTTATTCCAGAATAATCTTTTGGGAATTCAGGTGGTCCTTGACCCACAAGCACAATGGAGCCCAGAATTGATGTTGCTAAGTGAGAAATGTATCAAGCAGGTTTTGCTCTGTTTTGTGACCTTTCTTGCCACAGATGTTAAGGGAATCACTGCAGTTGATACATTGGTAACCTGGTTGTTAAGTGAATCCATCTTCTCCCACTGACTTTGCTGGCCAGCAGGTCTTAAAAGGGGATCACGTGACCTGGGGACACTGCAACCGTCCTAAGTACATGCCAGTTGCCAAGCCTCTGAATTTTGATCACGTGACCACAGAGAGGCTGCCACGGTCGCGAGTGTGAAAAATGGTCCTCAGTCACTTTTTCCAGCGGCGCCGTCATTTCGAACGGTCACTAAACAAACGGTTGTAAGGACCCTCTTCATTTCTTCTAGAAGGGAATGAAAGGTGTAACCAGCAAGGCAGCCACCCGCGTAAAATATCACAAAGGTATCGGTAATCGATAGGAGCCAAGCAAAGGGCGAGAACAAAAAAAAAATGTCAATTGCAAAAATATTCTTTTTGTTGTTAAAAAAAAAAGCGAGTTACAAAGAGGGTCTTCTGGGGAGGGAGAAGAATTGGTCTCATCAGAATCTCCAAATGGGGGAATGGCTTTATCTTTTTGTTCTTCAAATTCAGAGGTTCGTTTAATCTTGGATGGAATATGTAGTTATCACAGCAGGCTGTCATTCTGGGTCTGTCGTCTGCAGAGGTCTCTAATCCCTTATGAAAGACTTCAAAGCTGGGAGCTGTCAACAGACCTTCTGACAAAGGATGCGACAGGGTGAAACTACGTCACGGCACAAAACACAGCGATTTTTTTTAAGGCAAGTGCCATGTTTTTCTTTTGAAGGCTCCTCCTTCGTCGTCTTGGCGAGCCAGGTCCTTAAAAAAATTTGGGGGGGGGGGCCACGAGGGCACAGATTGTCTCCCTGTAGGCGCTCCTCGACTTATAACTGTTTGTTTAGCGACGGTTCAAAGTGACTTGAGAAAGTGACTTAGGACCTGTCATCACACAACCGTTGTAGCATCCTCATGGTCACATGAGTGAGTGAAAGAATGACGGGCCCAAGATCACCCAGATGGTTTTCCGGGCTAAAGTGGGACTAGAACTCACCGCCTTCCAGCGATTGGCGCAACGTCACCCAGCCGGCTTTCCTGCCTACGGTGGGACTAGAATTCAGCCCAAAGTCATCTAGCCAGGTGGGACTAGAACTCACCATCTCCTGGCGATTGGCCCAAAGTCAAGCTGACTTGATCTGATTGGGAAGGAACACAGTCTAAACCAGTGGTTCTCAACCTTTTTAATGCCGCGACCCCCAACTGGTCGTAAGTCGAGGACTACTCAACCGGTCGTAAGTCGAAGACCCCCAACCGGTCGTACGTTGAGGACCCCAACCGGTCGTAAGTCAAGGACTATTTCCCTGCCCAGGAGCACCGCGCATGTGTGGTGCCGCCCCCTGCACTGGTCGAGGCGTAGCTGGCAAGGGGCAGTGACGGCGCAGGGCGACCACCGGCTGGGCCACCAGCTGGCCCAGCCCAAGGGAGGTAAGGCACCCGCCGGGCCCCACACGCGCCAGCAACCCTCCCTGCGCCCGCCGGCCTCCCACCTCCCACCCCTGGCCCTCTTTTATTTACATTTTTAGTAGTTGCTCAGCAGGGAGGGGTGGAAACTTCCAGAGAGCTCACCTTCGCTGCAGACAACTTGCAGCCCCGTTTGCAGACTGGGACTTTTGGCGGGCTCAGCAGGGCAGAGACAGCCTGGACAATTCCTATTGGCTTTAGAAAGCCAATAGAATTAGACTCTATTCAAGAGAGTCTATTCTATTGGCTTTCAAAAGCCAATAGAATAAGAGGGAGTAGCACAGCTAAGGAAAAGGGGGGGAAAATGGCAGACTGCGTTGTTTGGCGACCCCCGTTAAATGGTCGTTCGACCCCAAATGGGGTCGCGACCCACAGGTTGAGAACCGCTGGTCTAAACCCATTAGTGGATTCTCCATCTCCAGTGCTGGAGAATAAACACGTTCAAAAATGCGTCAACAGCTTCTAAAATAAACTTCCGTTGGAGAACATCTGCTCCACAGCCAGACAGTGTTTATCCAGCAACCTTTTCCCCTCCTCCTTTTCTGATTTATTCCTTCACCTGTTACCACGGTCTCCCACCAGCTTCTGGAGAGACCGGCGCTTTGATCACGCTGAGAAAATGCTTCCATTCTCCACTAAACATCCAGGTAATTTATTTGTGGCTTTTAGTGATTTTGTTCGCAATCTTCCCCCCCCCCAAAAAAAATCAGAAGTAGCAATTTAGACTAATTTAGACTTCAAGGCCAGACACAGGGAGAAGGGAACCAGCCTATGGCAGTGATGGCGAACCTTTTAGAGACCGAGTGCCCAAACTGCAACCCAAAGCCCACCTATTTATCGCCAGGTGCCAGGTGGGCGTGGCCCACTGGGTGGTCATGGCTGTGGTGGTCATGGCAGATTGGGTGGGTGTGGCCAAGGTGGACATGATCACCTTGATGTTGCTCGTGGGGAGGGATGCCTGTGGGGGCCAGGCAGGGTTGGGGGAGATCCAGGGGGTCTCTGGCAGGTGGGGCGGTGGGCAGGAGGCTCATCCTGCAAGGTGAGGCAAGGCAAGACGAGGCAGGGCGGGGGTGCCATTGTCACAGGGCAAGGTGAGGCAGGGGCCGGGGCGGCTACTGCCTGACACCATCGGCCCCCGCACACAGAGGCCAGCGAGCGCATGGAGGCTGGGATGCATCCGGCCAAGTGGGACCTCGGCACGTTAGCGGGTGGCTGGTTGAAGAGGGACGGTTGCCATCTCCGGGGAATGGCTCGCGTGCCCACAGAGAGGGCTCTGAGTGCCGCCTCTGGCACGCGTGCCATAGGTTTGCCACCACTGGCCTATGGGGTTGATTTCTGCCCCATTGCTGAAAACAAGCCAAAGAAAAACATGAACGTTGAACTTCAACCTTAAATTTCACTTTACTGGGAAAGAATAATAAAAAGGGATGGAAAATACCAAAGCTTGAGTGAAGAGAACATCCTGACTGCCAGTCAGGAGACAAAACCTCAACTAATTTGCATGCTGGCCCCACTCACCATTGCTAGACAGATCGTCTTCAACTTATAACTATTTGTTTAATGACCATTTGAAGGTGCAATGGCACTGAAAAAAAAAAGACTGAAAAATGGCCGCCTTTTGCAATTGACTGATGGCAAATTTGTCAATGCCAATCCAAGTGGTGCTGCAGTTGTTTCGGGATTGCACCCAAGGCGCCTATGACTATTGGTGCTACATCAGGGGTGTCAAACTCAATTTCATTGAGGGCCGCATCAGCATTGCGGTTGCCCTCAGGGGGCCGGGTGGGTGTGGCCAGGGTGGGTGCAGCCTACTGGGTGGGTGTGGATGGAGTGGGTGTGGCCTACTGGGTGGGCGTGGCCAGCTCTACATCGTTCACGTCAAGGGGGCCTGTGGGGGCCTGGGCAGGAGTGGGACAGATCTGAGGGTCTCTGGCAGAAGGGGGTGGGACCGGGGCAAGTGCCAAGGCATGGTTCACTGGAGGAGTCTCACTGTTCCTCTCAGGCCATGCGGGGGGGGCGGGGGCTTATGGAGCTAAGACTGAATGCGTTTCAGCGTAGATGGCCACCACAAAATTGTACATTGGCTCCCGGCTGGCCTGGGCCAGGGCAAAGGCAGAGGGGGCCGTTCCCTCACTGTTTCCAGGATGGCTTTGCGGGCCACATGAAACCACTTTGCGGGCCGCATCCGGCCCCCGGGCCTTGTGTTTGACATGTCTGTACTACATCATCATCATTATCATCGTTGTTGTTGTTGCTTTGTTGTCTGGATACTTTCTGAATACATCGTATATACAAACAGTATGCACAGAATAGACTGGACCATGTCCTCCTTACTAAAGATTAATTCTGTGGAGTGCTTGGTGCCCCCTGAGGTTGGTTGTGAGCAGCAAGACCCCACATTTCAACCCTGAAGCTACAACCATTCTCTTCCGGAGATTATTTCAGAAGTTGAGTTAAATCTGTTGTAGACCATGGTTGCCCACTGGAAGTCCCTCTGAGCCTCAGTTCTGGCAAGGCTGCAACCCTCCCTTCCTACCTTCGTCTCCGTCCTCCTGGTGGTCCCGTCTTCTGAAGTCACAATAGAAACATGAGATGTGGGGGTGCCAGGATCTTCTTCGACGGTCACTGTCTCCTCCACCATCTCTTGAGGCTCTTGCATCATGGCTATGGAAGTCTGGTTGCTGGGACTTTGCTCCTGGAGAAGAAAGAAGGGAGGACCTTAAAAACTTTGCCCAACAAAGAAGGAGGACAACTCTATGGTAAAATTTAAGAAGGTACAAACCCTTGCCCAAGTCACACCCCAAAATATGTAGGTCTGGAGCTTCCAAGACCTCGTTTTTGGCTCCATGTTTGCATGTTCCTTAACAACTGCTGAGGAAAGATTATTGTTGAGGACCCCTAGGCCAGGGGTGTCCACACCTTGGCAACTTTTAAGACTTGTGGACTTCAATTGGGGAATTCTGGAAGTTGAAGTCCACAACTCTTAAAAGTTGCCAAGGGTGGACACTCCTGGACTAGTCCATCCAGATGTTTGTTCACTCAATCCAGAGATGGCTTTTGGTCAGCCACTTAGCATTTGGAGGGGACCAGGATGAGTTCCAGTTCCTTGTGTTTGGGGATCTTCCCATCCCTTAGTTATCATCAAATCCTGGTTTATTGGGAAAAACTGGTTTACCCTACGAAGATTGTACGAAGATAAGGTTTACGGATTTTAGTCAGAATATCTCTGGGTGCTTCGAAGACCTTTAGCAAGTCCTCCTACATTCATTTTTCTCCTTGAAGGAGGAGGAGAAGACAACCTAAAACCCCTTAGAAGCAGACCCGCACTTTCCCTTTCACACTAAACAACACACAGTTCTGAAAAGGAGCAATACAGCATAAGGTGGCTACAGTAGCTGTTTTTCTACTCTCTCCTTTTTACATACCCTGAAACTGTTTCGGCTCAATTCTGCCATTTTTTTTTTAAAAAAAGGCAACCCTGCCCCCCAAACTTGTGAGTTTACTCTCATTTCCATGCATATTTTTTTGTAACGCACTTATAACATTTTGCAAAGATTATTGTTATTACGGCTTGTCGCACAGTCAGACAGATGTTCACACTGGATTTGGAGTTTTTGCCTGCCTGCTGAGTCCTTCCCCAAGACCTGGGATAGACAGACAGGGATATTTGAGGGTGTTAAAGGTGAAGGGCGGCGTAGAAATCTAAATAAAGTCAAAGTCAAATAAAGTTGGGGCAGGATGCCAGCCACTCAAGAGGAAAGCTGCCTTCTGCAATTGACTGAGAGGAAAGTTGTCAATGACAGGTCGTCCTTGACTTAACAACCGTTCATTTAATGACCATTCAAAGTCACAACAGCCCTGGAAAAAGGGAATTATGACGGATTTTTCACTTAGGAACACTGCAGCTTCCCCACACCAGCGTGATCAAAATTCAGCCGCGTCGGCAAACAACTCATATTTATGACGGCTGCAGTGTCCAGAGGGGCCACAGGATCCCCTTTCGCGAACTTCTGACCAGAAGCCAGATCCACTTCACAACAGTGTTCCTAGCTTAGCAACTGCAGTGGCCCACTTAATGACGGTCTTGCTTAGCGATGTAGATCTGGGGCTCCATTATGTCCGTTAACTCAAGGATTCCTTGTACACAAATGTATCAGACGGTGTAATATCGGATTTAGTTTGAATAAACTTACATGTACCACGGAATTACTAAGGGACCCGGTCAACATGTTGTCCTGTTCAGCGCTGGTTTGTAAAAAAATAGAAAATTAATAAAATATTGATTAAAAAAAAAGAAAAAAAACCCCAACCAAATATTTGTCATTCGTTTGGAGAAATGTCCTCCTTTCTTTCCCGCTTCGGTAAGTTTCCTTAAGGTTGACATTTAAAAAAACAAAAACAACCCCTAATCTATGCGTGTGTGTGTGTGTGTGTGTGTGAATTTTCCATTAATGCTCACACTTTTGAGGTTAAACTGACCGAGGGGGCCCACCTTGTCGTTCTAATGGATGCCCTCCACAAGGGCAGTAAAGGGCCTTGTTTGCAAGGGACCATTTACTGCTTCTTCACAAGAAATGGGTCTTGTCATTCTTTAAAAGCCATTTCCACGCTGCTTCCCCCTTCTCAAGTCAAGCGTGATGTCCATAGATATGACACCTCTGAATAACAAATACGGGACTCTAAATCTATGGAGTTACTTAGCATCATTACTAATAGTTGAAGGGCTCTCTCAGTACAGGGAGGACCGTCACAGGGAAGAGGGTGCTAATTTATTCTCCATCGCACCGGAAGGAGGACAAGAAGCAACGTGTAAGGACGCTCCTCAGAAGCAGATCCGACCTGGAAATAAGAAGGATATTTGGTGACAAGGAGAAGGGTAAGTCAATGGAATGGCTTCCTTCCATTGCTTCTGGTCTAGCTCTCAGGTGGCTTTGGAAGAAGAGGGGGTCAAGCTATTCTCCTAAGCACCTGAAGGCAGGACAAGAAGCAATGGGTGGAAACTAATCAAGGAGAGAAGCAACCTAGAACTAAGGAGGAATTTCATGACGGTGAGAACAATCAACCAGTGGAACAACCTGCCTCCAGAAGTGGTGAATGCTCCAACACTGGAGGTTTTTAAGAAGAGACTGGACAGCCACTTGTCTGAAATGGTCTAGGGTTTCCTGCCTGAGCAAGGGGTTGGAGTAGATGACCTCCAAGGTCCCTTCCAACAATGTTATTCTGTTATTCCAGAAGCTGTGGAGTGCTCCATCATCGTAGGTCTTCAAGAGAAGATTGGACAACCATTTATCCAAGATGGTATGAGGAGTCCTGACATAGGCAGGGGGTTGAGTAGAAGACCTCCAAGGTCCCTTCCAGCCCTAGCACTTTATGATTTGCATCGCTCTTGAACCAGTCTCCATTTTTCATCGTTCTTCTTCACACTTCAGAAGCCTTGAGATGGGAGGAAAGGACATCCCTCTTAAATGCCTGCCCTTGCAACATTCCATCTACTGAACCACGGCAAGGAGGCTGCTTGTGTTACTGCCCTGGCAGAAATGCAGAGATTCAATTTGGGTGGAGTTCAGTGATTCAAAGTCAGTCTTCAAAGCAATTCGAAACACCTCACTCAATTGGTTTCGAAAGAGCCGGACACTATTCAGGGATATGACGGGCTGCCTTTTTCCAAGGCTTTGAACTGGGCTTATTCTAGTTTTCAAGAGTGATTCCTTCCTTCCTTCCTTCCTTCCTTCCTTCCTTCCTTCCTTCCCTCCCTCCTTCCCTCCCATCCATCTTTTCATCTTTCCTTCCTTCATGCCCTTCCATCCATCCATTCATCCATCCATCAGCTCCTTCCTTCTTTCTCCATCCCATCCATCCATCCATCCATCCATCCTTCCTTCTCTCCCTTCTTTCCATCCATCCATTTATCCATTTCCTTCCTTCCTCCCTCCCTCCTTCCCATCCATCATTTCCTTCCTTCCTTCCTCCCCTCTCTCCCTCCCTCTCTCTCATTGTCCTTCCTTCCTTCCTTCCTTCCTTCCTTCCTTCCCTCCCTTCTTCCCTCCCATCCATCTTTCCATCTTTCTTTCCTTCACGCCCTTCCATCCATCCATTCATCCATCCATCAGCTCCTTCCTTCTTTCTCCATCCCATCCATCCATCCATCCATCCATCCTTCCTTCTCTCCCTTCTTTCCATCCATCCATTTATCCATTTCCTTCCTCCCTCCCTCCCTCCCTCCTTCCCATCCATCATTTCCTTCCTTCCTTCCTCCCCTCTCTCCCTCCCTCTCTCTCATTGTCCTTCCTTCCTTCCTTCCTTCCTTCCCTCCCTTCTTCCCTCCCTTCTTCCCTCCCATCCATCTTTCCATCTTTCTTTCCTTCACGCCCTTCCATCTATCCATTCATCCATCCATCAGCTCCTTCCTTCTTTCTCCATCCCATCCCATCCATCCATCCATTCTTTCTTCCTTCTCTCCCTTCTTTCCATCCATCCATTTATCCTTTTCCTTCCTCCCTCCCTCCCTCCCTCCTTCCCATCCATCATTTCCTTCCTTCCCTATCTCCCTCCCTCTCTCTCATTGTCCTTCCTTTCCTTCCTTCCTTCCTTCCTTCCCTATCTCCCTCCCTCTCTCTCATTGTCCTTCCTTCCTTCCCATCTTCCTCCCTCTCATCTTCCTTCCTTCCTGGCTGATATTCTCCAGCACTGAATTCTGACCAGTAATTCAGAGATGGTTGATTTATCTCATAGGAGTCCAACTTTTGCAATAAAAGTTAACTGGAAAACCCAATTATGTATCCTCCCTCCCTCTCCTTATCCCTAAAGCCACAGGAGTTATTAATTTCACCACAGTTGTGGTGCTCGTGATGATGTTGACATATATGAGATTCGTGCAAACTCACTCTCTCTATTTTGATCAGCGTGGGAAGACCCACCTGGATTGTTGATCTAAATAGAACAACAAGATATATAGAGTTTAAAAACGGTCTCTCTGGATATTCTTGTTTTAGAGAACTCCTGTAATTGTTAAGAGGGAGGGGAATTTGCTTCAAAAAACCCCTTTTGTTTTGAAGGCATGGATAAACAGTTATACACTTTGAAACTTGTGTTCTTTGATGAACGTAACTTATTTGGAGTTTATTTTAATCATGCTGTCCACTGGGAGGCTGCAACGGTCATAGGTGCGAAAAACGGTCGTAAGACACTTTTTAGTGCTTTGAATGGTCACTAAATGGACCGTTGTTAAGTCAAGGACTACCTGTATATGGAGAACCTTCACTAATGCTTGGAAGTTAAAGATCAAACATCCAGTCAGGAATCGTTGGGACGACAATACCTCAACTCTGTTGTATATATTTTTAGTTAGGGTTCTCTGAGTTTGATTGTAGGTCAGCTCCTATCATACCCTTTGTAAATATTTATGAACTCTTACAATCCAAGGCAAAACATCGGCCCCAAAAATCTAATTCCTTTTTCTGGACTGGAGGCTAAAACGTACAAGGAACGGTTGCTGGAATTGGGTATGTCTAGTTTAATGAAGAGAAGGACGAGGGGTGACATGATAGCGGTCTTTCAATATCTCAGGGGCTGCCCCAAAGAAGAGGGAGTCAAGCTATTCTCCAAAGCACCTGAAGGCAGGACAAGAAGCAACGGGTGGAAACTCATCAAGGAGAGAAGCAACCTAGAACTAAGGAGAAACTTCCTGACAATTAGAACAATTAACCAGTGGAACAACCTGCCTCCAGAAGCGGTGAATGCTCCAACCCTGGACGTTTTAAAGAAGAGACTGGACAGCCATTTGTCTGCAATGGTATAGGGTTTCCTGCCTGAGCTAGGGGTTGGACTAGATGACCTCCAAGGTCCCTTCCAACTTTATAATTAGTATCATTGCTGTTGTTGTTATTTGGTATTGATCTCCCAAAGCCGGGAGAATTCCAAAGAAAAAAAATTAGGTCCAACTGACTCTCCCGAAGAAAGAGTCAAGCAAAGGATTTTATTTCCAGTTTGGAGAGCCTTGGTCTTCCAAACTATTTGCTTACTGGAAGATAACACCTCTCTAAAAAAAAAATAAAAATCTCCCAGGATTGTCATTTCCAAGACTAATTTTGTTTTTGGTTTGTTTGTTTGTTTGTTTTTAAAAGAAGGCTCTATGGTTCATTTGAAATTTACTTTATGTACGGATACCTTCCACGTTTCCAAGATTTGCTTTGCCGGCAGGCAGGGAAGGATGCAAAATATATTTTCAAAGAGTTGCAAAATATATATATATATAGAAAAGAGTAAAAAAAACAACAACCTTATTTTTCCCCCTAGTACAGTATTCTTCTCAGGCTTAATGACACCAAGAAGGAATTTATTGCTTGAGGAATTTGAGCCAAGATGAGATAAGGTGAAAAGTCAGGAGATGGAACACCAGTTTGAAAGACATTACTCCTTCTAAGAATGTTATTGATTGACTGATGATTGATTGATTATCTGCCATCCAGTGCATGTTGACTTTTAACAACTACATAGGTTTTCCCCAGGATAATCTGCCCCAACCTGGTCCTTCAGCTCTTCCAAAAGTCCATCCACCTTGCTGATGATGGTCCTTTTCTTTCAGAGTTATGAATATTAATGATAATCTAATATAAATGCTTCGGAAGGAGAAGGACTGGCCCAAGGTTAACCATGATTTTCATGGTTGGCTAGAGGTTTAAAACTGAATGCCCCCAACCCTTATATCCCTGCATTTTTATTTTCATCCAGAGGAAACACCGAGAGGAAGAGATAAGTTCAAAATTAGAAGGAAGGTAGGAAGAAAGAGAAAGAAAGAAAGAAAGAGAGAGAGAGAAAGAAAGAAAGAAAGAGAAAGAAAGAGAAAGAAAGAAAAAAGAAAGAGAAAAGAAAGAGAAAGAAAGAAAGATATTCTGAGGGAAGGAGGAAGGAAGGAATATGGAAATATTCTGAGGGAGGAAGGAAGGAAGAACAGAAGGAAGGAATACAGAAAAATTCTGAGGGAGGAAGGGAGGGAGGAAGGAAGGAAGACAGAAATATTCTGAGGGAGAGAGGGAGGGAGGAAGGGAGGAAGAAAGGAAGAAAAGAAAGATATGGAAATATTCTGAGGGGCGGAGGAAAGGAGGGAGGGAGAAAGAGAAAGAAAGAAAGATATTCTGAAGGAGGGAGGGAGGGGGGAGGAAGGAAAGAAGGAAGGAAGGAAATATTCTGAGGGAGGGAGGGAGGGACCTCTGTAGCACGTTCCCTCTGACCATCAGCAGAGGGATAATGCCTCTTATCGCTCTGCCCCATGGTCAGAAATGGCTGCCGGTCCCGTCAACAAGTGCAACGTGTCTCGGAGAAGCTGCAGAATCTCACCTCTCTGAAGAATTTAGGAGGCTGGCGGGTTTTTGCCCTTCCAGCATTACTGTTGCGGTGAGAAGCACCTGCAAAGCAGCTCTTCCACAAACAGCACGCTGTAAAGGTAGTCCCTCGACTTACAAACAGTTCCTTTAGTGACCGTTCAAAGTTACAACGGCACTGAAAAAAGCCACTCATGACCGTTTTTCACAGTTAACGACCTTTATGACGTGACCATGCAATCAAAATTCAGAGGCGCGAGGGAGGGAGGGAGGAAGGAAGGAAGGAAGCAAGGAAGGAAGGAAGGGAAAGAAGGAAGACTATTTTTTGGAAACCTTAAAAGCCACATTCTGACCCTCAAAAAAAATAATAATCAAAGAACTACCACGGAGAACACCAGCAGGGTAAGACACTGTATAAACAGCCAGTCCCACACTCCCTCACACTGATGATGCTACCTAGTTGGGTCATGAGATGTCTGCAAGGAAACCACCAAGCTCAGAGAGCACCAAAGACCCCACAGTTCCAGCTGAGCTACATATATTCTCTACTCTTAAAAGATCTGTCTGCATTTCCAAATGTAAATTTAGTAGAGTCCTTCGTCAAGATACAGTACTGACTAAACGGAAAAACAACAACAACAAGCCATTCTGTGTTTTGTAGATAACCCGCAAATCTTTTAGGGCTTTTTTTAGCCAAAACCATACCGTAAAAATAATAAATATCTGCCCAAATTCACACTTCACCAAAGGCTGCGGCGCAGTTCTAGGCAGATTTAATATCTCCGCATACTTATTTAAATGCGTGTTGAAATAACTTTCCTAAAGCCAGATTAAGGTGCCTAGAAACGAAACGTACCCAAAGAAATGGGAGCTTGAGATATTATATTTGCTTGCTCTTATTCGCTTCCACCAGGAGGTATTTAATGACATGCAAAGTTGAACATGGAGATTACATTTATTGATTTGCATATCGCTCTATTGCCGTTATCTGCACCAGCATTCTCCGATCAAAGGACGAAAATATCAATTTGAGTCTGGGTAAAAAAAACGCACTTGCGCCAAAGAATGTTGCAGAAAGAACGGACCGAAGAAAACCAACACGATGTTTTAGCAAAGTAGATAGTAGCCCAGTTGTTGCTAAGTGGTGGATCAGCCTGGGCAAAGCCCCTGGAAGCCATTGATCAATTGACCCTGTGGAAGTCCTCCATCGTTTATTAATGAGAACTGCCAATATTGAAAAGCAAAGGATTAAGTGCTATTTTTTTTTCTTCCAATGCTATCTGCTACCCTAGATTTTCCTGAAGAAACCACTTCTGTCCTGATTGCACAGATACAGCTGGTCCTCCACTTACAACAGCTTGTTTAGGGACTGTTCGAAAGAAGAAATGAAGAAAGAAGGGAGGAAATGAAGAAAGAAAGGGAGTGAGAAAGGAAAGAAAGGTAAGGAGGGAGGGAGGGAAGGAAGAGGAAAGGAAGAAGGAAGGAAATGAAGGAAGGGAGTGAGGAAAGGAAGGTAAGGTAAGATAAAGTAAGGAGGGAAGGAAGGAAAGAAGAAAGAAGGAGGGAAGGAGGAAGGAAATGAAGAAAGAAAGGGAGTGAGAAAGGAAAGGAAGGTAAGGTGGGAGGGAGGGAGAGAAAGAAGGAAGGAAGGAAGGAAGGAAGGAAGGAAGGAAGGAAGGAAGGAAGGAAGGAAGGAAGGAAGGAAGGAAAAATGAATGAATCAAACCCAAAAGCACCCAGTGAGTTTCCAGAATAGAAGGTTGAGTAAACTAGGTTTTGCTGCTCATTGTCTACCATCCAAACCACAATGTTGCAAAGCCTAGTTTCTATCCAATCTTCTGTTCCTTCACTTAAGAACTGCCTTGTTTAGCAACCGAAGCTCCAGGCCCAACTCTGGTCATAAGTGGAGGACTACCTACACTACTCAACCGTCTGTAGGAGGCCCTTCTCATAACCCCTCAAATCTCTGCCTAGTATGGCATGAAGGAAACGCTAAAGGACAATTGCTCCATTCTGGTAAGGTGAAAAACAGGAACCTCCCCAAATGTCATTGCCAGTTTCCTTCAGGACAGGAGTATTTTTTATGACCAGCAGACAAATCAGCATCCAACCTGGCTTCTCCTAATCTGTGAACCCTGCAGCGCCTTTCATAATTTACAGGCAAACATCCTTCCTGCTCTTTGCAACTCCATAATAGCTTGTTAGTTACTGTCCTCTGTGTAAGCATTTTAAACACCCCCGTCTGTTGGCTGGATGTAAATCAGTCTCGCTGGGTCTACAAACATAGCCATCATAGGTAGCTAATGGCTTTTGAAGCTCGGAGCCTGAAGACTGGGAAGGTAAGGATAAGAGAGGAACAGGCTGCAAATGCAAATGCAACTAACTAAAAATAGGGCGACTGGCTCTTGTAAATTTTGCACACCGACTTGCAAGGAGGTAAATAAATCTCTGCCGCTTACATCTCTCATCCTGCCCGTAAGAGATAAATCAGGTTTAAGAAAAAAGGGTATGGCTGGTTCTTTTCATCACTGTGCTTTCTAAAAACCATGTAAGAAAAGGAAAAAATGGGCATAGAAAATATCCTAAATAAACAAATAATGGAATGGAACGGAATATGGAATAGAATGGAAGGAAACAGAACGGAACGGAATGGAACAGAATATAGGGAAATAACAATAGCAATAGCACTTAGACTTATATACCGCGTCATAATTCCCTACAGCCCTCTCTTAGCGGTTTACAGAGTCAGCATCTTGCCACCAACAATCTGGGTCCTCATTTTATTGACCTTGGAAGGATGAGTCCACCTTGAGCTGGTCAGGATTGAACTCCTGGCAGTGGGCAGTCAGTCAGTTACCCTACAGTACTGCATTTTAACCACTGCGCCACCATAGAATAGAATAGAATAGAATAGAATAGAATAGAATAGAATAGAATAGAATAGAATAGAATAGAATAGAATAGAATTAGAGCAGAATAGAATAGAATAGAATAGAATAGAATAGAATAGAATAGAATAGAATAGAATAGAATAGAATAGAATAGAATAGAATAGAATAGAATAGAATATATGGAACGGAACGGAACGGAACGGAACAGAACAGAATAGGCACTTAGACAATTTAATTTAATTTAATTTAATTTTTCGGACTTATATGCCGCTCCTCTCCGAAGACTCGGAGCGGCTTACAACATAAATAAAACAATATTTCAAAAACTAAGTCCAAAACTAAAAAACATTAAAAATAACACCCCAGACACATTCATCATTCATTCAATGATCCACAGTCAACCCCAGGCCTGCCGGCAAAGATAGGTTTTAAGATTCCTTCGGAAGGCCGGGAGAGTGGGGGAAGCGCGGACTTCAGGAGGCAATTGGTTCAAGAGGGTGGGCGCCACAACAGAGAAGGCCCTCCCCCTAGGACCCGCCAGACGGCATTGTTTCGCTGACAGGACCCGGAGGAGGCTGACCCTGTGCGCTCTCACCGGTCGAAGGGAAGTATGTGGCAGAAGACGGTCCCATAAGTACTGCCTCACAGTGTTTTATAGCCCACTCTAAGCAGTTTGTACACTTAGCAAATTGCCCCCAACAATCTGGGTCCTTATTTTACCGACCTCGTGAGGATGGAAGGCTGAGTCAACCTTGAGCCGGTCAGGATCGAACTGCCACACTGCTGGCAGTCGGCCATCAGCAGAATTAGCCTGCAATATTGCATTCTAACAGTACAGAACATAACAGAATATGATATGAACAGAACAGAATATGGAACAGAAAAGAACGGAACGGAAAGGAACAGAACAGACTGGAACAGAATTTAGCGTGTAGAGAACAGAACAGAACATGAACAGAACAGAATAACTTGTCTTTATGAGAAGAATCTCCTTCCCTTTCATAAGATGATGACATCTATGCCTAACACCCCGGGATATGCAGGGGTGTCAGAAATAAGTCCAGTCTTTTAAAACTGTCTACCATGATTGGGGAATTATATGCCAATGAATATATGCAGCAGGACATTTTTGCTCTGGGCCTTATCAGAGTTGAAAAGATCCAAACCACGCTTCGGAAATGTGCAAAACCACGTTGCTTCTGGCTTGGCAATGGAAGTCCAAAATCTCCAATGAAGAGGTAGAAGCCAGGAATCACTCTCTCTCTCTCTCTCTGGACAAAATTCTTGAAATAAAAGGAAGCTTTTCATAGCTGTCTCTTCTCTAGAAATGCCAGTGATCTGGGGGTGGAGAGGGGGGGAGGTCAAGCCATTCCAGGTCTCTTAAAAACGACAGAAATTATGGGGACTTCCATAATAGGGCAGCTTTTGAAGCCTGCCGCCGGCCGAGCTGCCAATTTTAGATTCAGCAGCTTCCCTTCTGAAAACGTGTACAGCCTGCAGGGTCAACGGAGCAAAGATCTGGAATGCCACGAAGGTCACCCTTGCAAGAGCTGAATCTTCACCTGGCGTGTAAGTCAGGTCTGCAGTTGGTCAGGCCTTCTAATTTCCATCCCTTCGGCTATATATTTTAATGACAGTTCCCCAAGAGCCGGAAATTCTTCCCTTGCTTAAAGAAGCAGGCTGCATACCAAGATTTGCTGCTGTATTCCCAGTTAGAACAACACGCTGTTAATTCTGAAATTGGTCACAGCAGCTAGACTGCTGGTGGGACAATACTGGAAGAAGCCAGAAATACCACCTATTGAAGAGTGGACTTTGAAAGTAATACATTTGGCAGAAAATGGCGAAAATTTAGGCATATTTGAAGGATCGCTCAAATGAACAATATATGACAGACTGGAAACAGTGGATAGACTATATACAAGAGAAACACCAATCAAATAAAATGTATCTGGCGTATAGTTGAGGATTGACGTGAGGAGTGAGGAATGTTTACCAAATCAGACGTTTACAAAGATTAATACTTAATGTTGTATTTCAGGTTCTATGATGATTGCTTCTTAATATGATCTTATGTTTAATGTTGATTGTTTTAATAAAAAATTTTTTTAAAAAAAGGAAGCTGTTTCTGGCCACGGTCTGATCACCACTGGGGTGGACCTAGGGGGTGACATGACAGCAGTGTTCCAATATTTGAGGAGGTCAAATTATTCTCCAAAACACCTGAAGGCGGGTCAAGAAACAAGGGATGGAAACTAATCAAGGAAGGAAGCCACCTGGAATTAAGGAGAAACTTCATGGCAATGAGAACAATTGATCAGTGGAACAACTTGCCTCCAGATGTTGTGGGTGCTCCAGCCCTGGACGTTTTTAAGAAGGGACTGGACAACCATTTATCCAAAATGGTAGAGAGGGTCCCCTCCTTGATCAGGGGGTTGGACTCAAAGACGTCCAAGATCCCTTCCAACTCTGTTCTTCTACGGTTCTGTTAACGGACCTGTACCTGATTCTGACCCTGAAGAGTTCAAAACATGAAACCCACATTTGTCCTCTTAACAGACAGAAGCTTTCGAGCGGAAAGGTACCTTAAATAAGGCAGGGGATCAATAAAGAGGCTCAATTGACATAAACAAGACTTCCAAGTATTGGACGGTCTCCAAGAAGCGTAACTATGAGTCTTAACCTTACAACCAGTGGTGGGATTCAAATAGGTGAACAGCCGGTTCTCTGTGTGGATGCCGCTTCCGGAAATCCGTTCTGGGGCTGGGCAACAAAAAACGAGCTACCGGTTCTGCCGAAATGGTGAGAACCGGCTGAATGCCACCACTGCTTACAACCACTCATTTAGTGACTGTTAGAACAGGGATGTCAAACTGCCGGCCCATGGGCTGTTTGCATCATACGGAGGCCGCGTCCACCACAGCTCCAGCAATGACGTAGTGAGTTTGACACCCGTGTGTTAGAAGTCACAACCGCACTGAAAAAAGTGACTTGACTGTTTGTTTTTTTTTAACATTAACTACCATTGCAGTATCTCCATGGTCACCTGATCAAAATTTGGACGGTTGATGTTTAGGACGGTTGCAATATTCTAGGGCAGGGGTAGGCAACCTTGGCTCTTTGATGACTCGTGGACTTCAACTCCCAGAATTCCTGAGCCTGCATGCGGGAACTATGGTCCCCTCATGACTTGTGGACTTCAACTCCCAGAATTCCTGAGCCAGCATGGGGGAACTATGGTCCCCTCATGACTCGTGGACTTCAACTCCCAGAATTCCTGAGCCAGCATGGGGGAACTATGGTCCCCTCATGACTCGTGGACTTCAACTCCCAGAATTCCTGAGCCAGCATGGGGGAACTATGGTCCCCTCATGACTTGTGAACTTCAATTCCCAGAATTCCTGAGCCAGCATGGCTCAGCTTGGAAACCTCTCCCTTTTCCCTCAGCATGGCTGACTCAGGAATTCTGGGGGTTGAAGTCCACGAATCATAAAAGAGTCAAGGTTGCCTACCCCTGTTCTAGGGTCACGTGATGCAAAGTCAATGGGGAAGTCACATTCACGGAATAACCGTGTCACTAACTTCGCAACTGCAGTGAGTCACTTAACAACGGGGGCAAGACAGGTCATAAAATGGGGGTAAAACTCACGGAACACCTGTCTCCCTTAATAATGGAAATATGGGATTCCATTGTGGTCCTGAGTTGAGGATAAGCTGTAAATTCCAGAAACCGACACAGCAGTTTTGGTGTCTGGTCCCACCTGGGTGAACTTTGGCTGTAGAAATAAATTTCTATACGCTGAACCCTCGTGAGAGAAAGCCTACCAAATTAGGGGATTAAAGAAGAATGAGGAAGGAACAGGGTAAAGAGATATTCATGGGAAAATGTCCACAAAGCTAAGAAAACCCTTTGCAAATTGTTTACAAGAGCTTGTAAAACTACCCAAGGTGCAAAGATAATAGGCAGGCTGTTTTGCGCCTTCTTCTTCATTACAACAGAATAGACCAGCTAGCAATCTGGAGAAGATAAACCTAAGTCTTTCACAGAGAGCATAATTAATCTTTGGACTCTTTCTTAATTCAGTTTAAACTTAAGGAGAGATTAAAGCAGACCCACTGGTGGTTAAAATGATTAGCATACGCTTCAAAAGAGTAAGAGACAACTTATTTGGGAAGACCAGCAGATGAGAAACGAGGAGGCGAGAAGACCACTATCTTCACGCTCAAGTTTATGACCGTCTGGTTGACTAGCATGGACAAAGACTGAACCACAGAGACCTTCGGATTGATTCAAAGCAAGAAGTTACTTCTGAGTTGTCACATCTACCTTCTTATACATTAGCCTCAAAAACCCTTATTATTTATTATTATTTATTAATTTGACTTCTATGCCGCCCTATTCTGGAGAACTCAGGGCGGCTCACAACATGATAGAAATTACAATAAAATAACATAAATATAAAAACCCTTAAGTTAAAAAAGAAACCAATCATTCCACAAACATACACACAAACATACACTGGCTAGGGGCAAGGTGCATTGAGCTGAGAAGGCAAGTGGCAATTAATATTGTTTCAACATAAGGGTCTTCCAATGCCACTTATTATCTTTGCTGCTGCCTTCTTGACTAGCTGCAATTTCTGATAATCTTCTGTGGTTACCCTACTAATAACACATTTTAGAAACCAAATCTTTTTTTTAACAAGTTTTATTAGTTTTTTAAATTTTACATCAAGGTACTTAGGAAACAACGTGGTGATGGGGTAATCAATTGTCCAAAAACATAGTCATACATGTATAGCTCAAGATAACTCCTTAAAAGTTCCCTCTCTATTTCCCTCAAATAATATAACATATTCAAATTAATACATTTCTAAATAAAATTCAATCAATCAATAAAATCATCAATAACATTTTACCTATACAAGTCCAAATCCTGTTTTTAAGCTTTATTAAATTTCAATTACCATATTCCAATTTAGCCTTAAATAAGCATATTATTTACACTTTGGGTATCCCTCATTTCCATCATTTCATAAGATAATAATTATAATGTCTAAAATAAGCATATTATTCCAACAGTTAGATTCTTACATTTGCCAAATACCCGTGTTTCCCCGATAGTAAGACACCCCCGATTGTAAGACGTATCGGGGTTTTCAGGGGGGGGTCTGCTAATATAAGCCGTACCCCGAAAGTAAGACATATTACTCCTGCCCACTTCCGCCTCCTGCTTAAAATACTTAAATACTTAAAATACTTAAATACTTAAATACTTAAAATACTTAATATACTTAAAATACTTAAAATAAAACTGACAATTGTTTTCCAATCAATATAAGCCGTACCCCGAAAGTAAGACATAGTGGGGCTTTTGGGGATAAAAAGAAAGTAAGACACTTCTTCCTTTCGGGGAAACACGGGTATATTCTCTTTCTTATTTTCATAACTTCTCATTTACTAATTATTATTATTATTTATTTAATTTCTATGCCACCCTATTCCGGAGAACTCAGGGCGGCTCACAACATGATAGAAATTACAATAAAATAACATAAATATAAAAACCCTTAAGTTAAAAAAGAAACCAATCATTCCACAAACATACACACAAACATACACTGGCTAGGGGCAAGGTGTTAGCTGCCCCAGGCCTGCCGGCAAAAGTATGTTTTAAGCAATTTACGAAAGGCGGAGAGGGTGGGGGCGACACGGATCTCCGGGGGAAGTTGGTTCCAGAGGGCCGGGGCCGCAACAGAGAAGGCTCTTCCCCTAGGCCCCGCCAGGCGACACTGTCTGGCTGATGGGACCTGGAGAAGGCCGACTCTGTGGGCCCTAACCGGCTGCTGGGATTCATGAGGCAGCAGACGGTCCCGTAAATAACCTGGTCCGATGCCATGTAGGGCTTTATAGGTCATAACCAACACTTTGAATTGGGTTCGGAGACCAATTGGCAGCCAGTGCAGCTCGCGGAGTGATGCCGAAATGTGGGCATTTCTAGGCAAGCCCAACACTGCTCGCGCGGCTGCATTCTGCATTACCTGAAGTCTCCGAACATTTTACAAAGGTAGCCCCATGTAGAGAGCACTGCAGTAGTCGAACCTCGAGGTGATAAGGGCATGAGTGACTGTGAGAAGAGACTCCCGGTCCAAATAGGGCCGCAACTGGTGCACCAGGCGAACCTGGGCAAATGTCCTCCTCGCCATAGCCGAAAGATGATGTTCCAAATTTAGCTGTGGATCGAGGAGGATGCCCAAGTTGCGGACCTTCTCCGAGGGGGTCAAAAGCTCCCCCCCAGGCTAATGGACGGGTAGATTGAAATATCTTTGGGAGGCAGAACCCATAGCCACTCCGTCTTGTCGGGGTTGAGTTTGAGCCTGTTGGCACCCATCCAAACCCTAACAGCCTCCAGACATCGGCACATCACTTCCGCTGCTTCACTGAAATGACACGGGGTGGAGATGTAAAGCTGAGTATCATCAGCATACTGATGATATCTCACCCCGTGTTGTCGGATGATCTCGCCCAGCGGTTTCACGTAGATATTAAACAGCAGAGGGGAGAGGACCGATCCCTGAGGGACCCCACAAGGGAGGAACCTAGGGGTCGACCTCTGACCCCCCGCCAACACAATGGAAGCTCTACAGGAGATCCTTTGAAGGACCTCATCCCCACGTCACTTTTTGCCCATTTAATAAACTGGGTAGGAAACCTCTAGCCCAGGGGTCTTCAAACTTGGCCCTTTTATGACTTGGGGACTTCAACTCCCAGAATCGAAGTCCGCAAGTCTTAAAGTTGCCAAGGTTGAGAACCCCTGCCATATAGTATAAGGTTGTAAAATGGGGGGAAACACACTTAACTACATAAATTTGGGGCTCCATTATAGTCATACGTTGAGGGTTACCTGTACTGGAATGAAAAGCCAACAATTCTTAAGACTTGGAGGGGAAAAAATAACAAAAAAAAAAAGAATTATCATATCAGATGTACTCCATATCAGAGATTCTTCAAGTGGGCTGTTTGCTGCAGAGGATCAGTTTGAAGAGCTCCCAAAAATAAATGCAGGTATTAGGTAATGTGCTTGTAATTGGCTCCCCCACTGAGAGAAATGCAGTTAAGAGGTGCCTCAATCAGAATGATGGAAATTCAGAATTGACTCCAAGTTGAACTCTTCTCTCACAATTGTGATTTACCATTGGTCTAACCACACTTGTTCTGTTCAGTCGGCTTTCATACTTAAAGTGGAATTAGAACTCACCGTCTCCTGGTGACTGGCCCAATGTCACCCAACTGGCTTTCATGACTAAGGCGGAACGAGAACTCACAGTCTCCTGGTGATTGGTCCAAAGTCACCCAGTTGGCTTTCATGACTAAGGCGGAACGAGAACTCACCGTCTCCTGGTGATTGGTCCAAAGTCACCCAGCTGGCTTTCATGACTAAGGCGGAACTAGAACTCACCGTCTCCTGGTGATTGGTCCAAAGTCACCCAACTGGCTTTCATGCCAAAGGCTGGACTAGAACTCACTGTCTCCTGGTGATTGGCCCAAAGTTATCCAACTGGCTTTTATACCTAAGGTGGGACTAGAACTCATGGCCTCTGGGTTTCTAGCCTGGGGCCTTGACCACTAGACCAAACTGGCTCTGATACACATGCAGTTCATCCCTTGCTAATCCATTGAGGAAAACCCATTCACCAATTGATGCCATGTAGACCATACTGAAGCATATTGTACATTTGCTGGGAGATCTAAACAAATCTCTACGCTGGCGCTCCTCGGTGGACAATAGAAAAAGGACTCTTGCCTTGGACAGGATGTTTGACTAGAAGACTAATCAACCTTCAAGATCCCTTCTACGGCTATGATTTTCTATGGTTCTCTAAGGTGTGTGGCATTCTGGTGACTGGAATATTAGGGCTTTGTTTATAGCTTTAGGAGCAGTTGAGCAATCTGTCTCCGAAAGACAACACGATCACTGTCAAAATTTCACAATGCCGTCTCAAAGAAGGGAAGAGGTTGAAAGTGGAAAGGGTCAACATTGGGTGAACAACTGTTGTGTATCCAGACTCCTGCTGTAACTAAGAAGCATGCAATTTCACCAGGGCAGGAATCCCAAAAATGACAAAGGCAGATTTAGCAGGCTGCCATTAAATTCCCTTCCCCCCCCCCTTGCAAATCAAGGGCTTGGTTCCAACACCTCAACTAAGGAAGGAAAAATTCTCCAGAATCCCTGAACTGATAATCCTCGACCTGTTTCAATCTGGAAATCCAACTGCCGAAAAAAGGTGCCAGGTGGAATTTAGTACACATACAATATTGACATTCATAACTTTGGTTTCAAAATCTAGTGCTGATACTTCCTATATTCTAGCAATGATAAGTGGAGAATCATTGCTGAAGACCATCAATCCCCACCCATTGGGTTTATTAGCTGCTGGGTCCCAATAAAGAAGAATAATTGTAACTCAGGGTTGAAATGAGGGGGTCTTTGGCGCTCTCTGAGCTTGGTGCTTTTCTTGCAGATGTTTCGTTACCCAACTAGGGAACATCATTTGTCTGAAATGGTATAGGCTCTTTTATGACTCGTGGACTCCAACTCCCAGAATTCCTGAGCCGGCATGAGGGAACTATGGCCTCCTCATGACTCGTGGACTTCAACTCCCAGAATTCCTGAGCCAGCATGGGGGAACTATGGCCCCCTCATGACTCGTGGACTTCAACTCCCAGAATTCCTGAGCCTGCATGGGGGAACTATGGTCCCCTCATGACTCGTGGACTTCAACTCCCAGAATTCCTGAGCCAGCATGGGGGAACTATGGCCCCCTCATGACTTGTGGACTTCAACTCCCAGAATTCCTGAGCCAGCATGGCTCAGCTTGGAAACCTCTCCCTTTCCCCTCAGCATGGCTGGCTCAGGAATTCTGGGAGTTCAAGTCCACGAGTCATCAAAGAGCCAAGGTTGCCTATCCCTGGTATAGGGGGTTGGACTGGAAGACCTCCAAAGTCCCTTCCGACTGTTATTCTGTTCTGTTCTGCTTTGGCAACAACACCAAAGTGGCTTGCCATGATATTTGATTATTATTATTAACTTCCTGGTCAAGCTTACAGCACTGAGAATCCAGGCCATCTCCTGTCCTATACTCCAGCCTTTAAACACGTATTCTTAGCTCTTCAAGAATACTCAAAGTTATGTAGAATTATGAATCAACTTCAGAGTTTGAATGTATTCCAGGGCATTGCCACGATCAATCATATCTGCGTTTTTTAGACCATTACAACATCTTCCAAAAACAGTGGAACAGATTGATTAAATAAAACCTGCAACTTTCCCTTTCATTTTTTTTTAAATATATAAATCCTGGGCAAATATATCTTATTGGCATTTTCCTTCTTGAATTTAGTCATTCTTGCAATTACGGGTTTTTATTTTTAACCAAAATGCAGCTCTTCTAAAACTCTTAAAAATGAATCCAAGACGTGCCAGCCGCGAAAGGGGTTACTCGATAAACTTGCTTTTAATTAAGTTGGTCCATTAGGTAGAGAGAATCAATGTCAGATGAATATCCAGTCCGAGGCTATTGAAAAGGATACACTGGATCATTCATTCTTGCAGCCAATAACAACAACAACCGTCAGGATGTCATTCAAGTGCGATACGCACCTTCACAATTTTCCATAAGGAAGAACGTCTTCGCTGGCTGTTTTATTTCAAACCAGTTATCACGAACTTCAAATCCGTAACTAATCCGCTTGCAATTATTGTAATTGCCTCTCATTTCTCTAAATGCGACAAATGTCAAACTGTCATCCTTATTCTGAAATAGTCTGAAGATTTGACATCTCGTACGCAGGTTAAAACCGTTTCCCATTGATAAATATTTACAAATCAAGATGACATTCCCTTAAGCTCTATTCCCAACGGGAGAAGTAGAATCAAGGTGAAAGGATCCCACATTTTGAAGCTTACTGTGGTTGTGAGGATGTTTTGGTTACTAGCTTCTTCGGGTATCATCCTTGGGAGAGAAATTCCAGCTTGCAAAATGGAGGACTTTCACACGACCTATCTTATGTCCTTGTAGCAAATACGTATCGTACAGATATTTGCGCTGCACCAATATTTGTAGCTCAGAGTTGAATAGCAGGGTCCTTGGTGCACTCTGAGCTTTTGTTGTTTTCTTGTAGATGTTTCTTGATCCAAGTAGGTAACACCATCAGTGTTAGAAAGGAGTGGAATTTATGGAGAGGAGGAAGGGAGGAAGGGAGGAAGGAAGGAAGGAAGGAAGGAAGGAAGGAAGGAAGGAAGGAAGGAAGGAAGGAAGGAAGGGCTATGGGGTCCTAGCTGTGTTCTCTGAGCTTGCCTATTTTCTTGCAGACATTTCATTAGCCAAACTAGGTAATATCGTCAGTGCTAGAAGGGAGTGGAATTCATGCAGAAGAAGGAAGGAAGGAAGGAAGGAAGGAAGGAAGGAAGGAAGGAAGGAAGGAAGGAAGGAAGGAAGGAAGGAAAGAAGGAAGGAAGAAAAGAAGGAAGGAAGGAAGGAAGGAAGGAAGGAAGGAAAGAAGGAAGGAAGGAAGGAAGGAAGGAAGGAAGGAAGGAAGGAAGGAAGGAAGGAAGGAAAGGAGGAAGGTGGAGTCCTAGGTATTCTCTGAGCCTGGTGGTTTTCTTGCAGACATTTCATTACCAAACTAGGTAACACCATCAATGCTAGCAGATAGTTTGGTAATGAAATATCTGCAAGAATAAGGACTACACAGTTGCAAAATCTCCACTCTTTTGGAGAGTGGTGCCCAATTCTCCCGATATCTTCGCCTGCTTCCAAAGTAGAAAAGTCAAAGGATGGGTCAATGTTCTTCAACTCATAATCGGTGTTATTTATACCAGAAACGGAAGCCTTTCCATGTAAAATTCACAAGATAAACGCTATTCCCAGTGGGTGATAAATACAGATGTCAATTAAAGGCAGGTTTTTGACCCGAGAGCAAATTACTTAAGCTCTGATGTATTTTGCTCTGATTCTTCATTTTTTTTCTCTCTCTCCCCCTAGTGCTATTTTTCTTAGGTGGTTTAATTAGATTAATTTCCCAGCTTCTTGACATGCTGATTATACTATTGCATTTCCACCCACCTCCGATGATTCCCCAGTGGCTTTGCACGGGGTGAATGAATGAGATCACAAATCTCCTCGTATAGCTAGGGAGGTTGCCAGGAATAAATTTATTGTCTTACGTATTTTTTTTAATCCAGGCTGGACTTGTGGTCTTCAGTGTAGGAAGGGAAAAGGATGGAGGAGTCTCTTGACATGCTTTGATGAATTTTCTTTATAAGAGCAAAGTCCCAAGCTGACTTGAATCTGGACCTTGGCCAACCTTTACGGGAGAGTAGCATTGCAGCTTTTGTTAAAACCAGGAATTGACTTGCAAGGAAGAGATTATAGGACAGGGGTCCCCAAACGTGGCAACTTAAAAGACTTCTGGACTTCAACTCCCAGAATCCCTCCTCCTTCCTTCCCTGCTGGCGGAGGAATTCTGGGAATTGAAGTCTTAAAGTTGCCAGGTTTGGAGACTTGCTGTAGGAGGAGTGGGGGGTGGAATAAAAAGAGGCATCAGCCTAGAATCTCTTTGTAGTCACAAGTGGATTAAACTCCAAACTCCTCCTTGAATTCCATGGACCTCAAGACCCTGCAACCAACATACATACATGCCAGTTGCTAAGCATCTGAATTTTGATCACGTGACCACGGGGATGCTGCAGTGATTGTTAAGTGTGAGAAATGGTCATAAGTCACTTTTTTCCAGCGTTCTTGTAAATTTGGTCACCCAGCCAACTGTCGTAAGGCGAGTAACTACCTGTATGTCCTCGACGGTACTAGATGTGTAAGGAAAGAGCAGATAAAACGGAGGCTTGAAAAACAAAGAGTGCCGTTTTTACTCTTCTTCTGCAAAAAAAGAAAAAAAAAGGTGGGAGACTTAATTTTGCATGGAAATCCCACCCCGTTTCTTATTGCGTCTCCAGTGCAAGAAAGCTGAGCAAAAAATTATTTTGCATTTCAACAAAGGGTGTGGTTAAGGAAAAGTGCGACATCTGCATTCAGCATTTCTGAAGGGGGAAAAAAAATGCTTACTGATCAACTCCAGCGGGAAGCTTGCTCTAATTGTTTTTCTCTTTTCCTGCTTTGGCGTTCTAGGTCAAGTCAAAACCAAAGCAGAAAGCTGGCAATCTGTCTCCTCCAAATGGCTCTGCTAATTGCCCCCCCACCTCGTTTCGGGGGACACATTTTGCGCTGACAACTCACTCGTGGCACATTCAGATCAGGCTAAGCGGTGGGATGAATGGAAAAACCGCTCTGTAGGTTGGGATAGATCGGGTGACGCTGCCTTAAGGAAAAAATTCTCCTGAAGTTGGTGAAGAGGAAGCACTGATGTTGTTACCTGCTTGGGTCATGAAACGTTGGTCAGAAAACAAGCCAGCTCCACAGAGCAGCAAGGGCGCAACAGATCTCCTCCACTTCCTCCTCCTCCTCCTCTTCACAAACGCCACTCACTTCTAGCATGGATGATGTTACCTAGACCTGAAATGTCTGCAGGAAATCAACCAGGCTCAGAGAGCACCAGGGACCCATTGTCATGGTCATCATCCTCTTCCTTGGCCTCCTCCTCCTCCTCCTCCTCCTCCTCCTCCTCCTCCTCCCTACAATCCCCACTCTCTTATAGTACTGATGATGTTACCTGGTTGGGTCATGAAACATCAGCAAGAAATCAACCAAGCTTAGAGAGTATCAAGAACCTAACCATCTCCTCCTCCTCCTCCTCCTCCGCTTCTTATTTATTTTATTTATTTATTTATTATTAAATTTCTATACCGCCCCTCTCCCGAAGGACTCGGGGCGGTGTACAGCCTTAAAATTAAAAAAAAACATATAAATGTACAAAATTAAAATATTTAAAAATAAATTAAACAAATTAGGCCATAAAATCCCATATAAAACCCAATATGTGCGAATCCTAAAATCCTAAAAATTACACAATCCCCCTAAAACATTTTCACCCGGTTGGAGCCGGAGCTTCTATGCCAGGCCGGCCTGTTGAAAAAGGAAAGTTTTCAGTTCCCGACGGAAGGTGCGTAAGTCCGTCATCGTACGGAGTTCGGGGGGAGGAGCTCGTTCCATAGCGTGGGAGCTCCCACAGAGAAGGCCCTCCCCCTGGGGGTCGCCAGTCGACATTGTCTGGCCGACGGCACCCTGAGGAGGCCCTCTCTGTGGGAGCGAACCGGACGGCGGGAGGTATTTGCTAGCAGTAGGGGGTCCTGTAAGTATCCGGGTCCGATGCCATGGAGCGCTTTAAAGGTGGTCACTAATACCTTGAACCGCACCCGGAAGACCACCGGCAACCAGTGCAGCTCCTTCTCCTTCTCCTTCTCCTTCCCCTTCTCCTCCTTCTCTCCTCCTCCTCCTCCTCCTCCTCCTCCTTCTTCTTCTTCTTCTCCGCCTTCTCCTCCTCCTCTCTTCCTCTTCCTCTTCCTCTTCCTCTTCTCCTCCTCCTCCTCCTCCTCCTCTTCTTCTTCTTCTTCTTCTTCTTCTTCTTCTTCTCCTCCTCCTTCTCCTTCTTCTCCTCCTCCTCTCTTCCTCTTCCTCTTCCTCTTCCTCTTCCTCTTCCTCTCCCTCTCCCTCTCCCTCTCCCTCCTCCTCCTCCTCCTCCTCCTCCTCCTCCTCTTCTTCTTCTTCTTCTTCTTCTTCTTCTTCTTCTTCTTCTTCTTCTTCTTCTTCTTCTTCTTCTTCTTCTTCTTCTTCTTCTTCTTCTTCTTCTTCTTCTTCTTCTTCTTCTTCTTCTTCTCTTCTCCTTCCCTCCTCCTCCCTAAAATTCCCATTCCCTTCTAGCACTAATGATGTTTCCTACAATACTTGGGTAATGAAATGTCTGCAAGCAAACAACCAAACTCGGAGACAAGCACCAGTGATCCCACAGACCTCCTCCTCCTCCTCCTCCCCTCCCCTCTCTACAAACTTCACTCCCTTCTAGCACTGATGATGTTACCTAATTGGGAAATGAAAGGTCTGCAAGCAAAACAGCCCAGCTCAGAGAAGCACCAAGGACTCCCACAATTCAACCTCAACTACAAATATTCTATAGGTACCAGGCTCTTTGGCGGGTTCCATGAAGTGTGGCTGTTTGCTTGTGTATACCTTGTGCAAATAGGCTGGCATGCTGTGGAGCTGTTCCCTTCTACCTCATCAATCCTGCCATTAATGTCTTTTGTGTCTGCCGGAGGTAATGATCTGCAGCCTCTCCGGTGTTCAATAAACCCGCCAGGACTACATAGCTCGGTGGTAAACCTGGAAGATTGAAAGTAAACATCGCCACTCTTACAACATTTTACTTGATTACCAAGGCAAAGGAATTGTTTATTTAGTCAGTGTAAAGGGGGGGAGAGACATTCCTTCTCTGTGATAGCTGATATTAATTGATTTTTCCCCCCTCTCTAAATTGAGTATTTGCTGAACGTTGGCTGCGCATGGGCTTAATAACTGTTAGATAAGAAGGACTATTGTCGTTTGCAGCAACAAATTCCAGGAGGTGAAGACTATTGCTAAATGGAGCAAGCGAACAATCATGTTCAGTCTTTAGAGCGAACATCACCAGGACTGGTAGCAAGGCATCTTGGAAAGCTGGAAAACGCTTTGTTAATTGGCTGTGCTCAACCTTGTGTTAAGGGATGGGTTATGGGGGGTGTGTGTGTGGATGGGGTGGGGGGCTGAGTGGCAGAGTTTTATTTCTCCATCCCCACTGTCCTCCTTTGCCCAGATTAATGGTCTGTCTTGTTTCCCCTTCTCCGTGTGGTCTGATCCCAGGAAACAATAGTGAGAATAGAGAGCAATCCAAATGAAGCCCTATACCAGTGATGGCGAACCTTTTAGAGTCCGAGTGCCCAAACGGCAACCCAAAACCCACTTATGTATTGTTGGGTGCCGGGTGGGCGTGGCTGCGGTGGTAACGGCAGACTGGGTGGGACTAAAAAGTTCAATCAATCAATCAATTCCAACTTTGCGAGATCTTTTTTTCCCCCCGGGAGAAGTTGAAATTGACTGATTGATTGAACCTTCTTTTTTTTTTTTTTGCACACGGCGGCGGAGGCCTAAAGCAGAAAGGTTTTATAAAACCCAGCTGAAGGCCTAGGACTGGGGTGATGGTGTGCGTGCCCACAGAGAGCACAGATGATGTTACCTGGTTGGGTCATGAAACATCAGCAAGAAAACAACCAATCTTAGAGAGTACTAAGAACCTAACCACCACCTCCTCCTGTTCCTCTTCCTCCTCCTCCTCCTCCTTCTTCCCACAAAGCCCACTCTCTTCTAACACTGATGATGCTACCTACTTGGCTCATGAAACATCTGCAAGAAAACAAGCTCAGAGAATACCAAGGACCCCATAGTCCTTCCTTCCTTCCTTCCTTCCTTCCTTCCTTCCTTCCTTCCTTCCTTCCTTCCTTCCTTCCTTCCTTCCTCTCTCCATAAATTCCACTCCCTTCTAGCACTGATGGTGTTACCTACTTGGCTCATGAAACATCTGCAAAAAAACAAGCTCAGAGAATACCCCCATAGTCTGTCCTTCCTTCCTTCCTTCCTTCCTTCCTTCCTTCCTTCCTTCCTTCCTTCCTTCCTTCCTTCCTTCCTCCTCTCCATAAATTCCACTCCCTTTTAACACTGATGGTGTTACCTACTTGGCTCATGAAACATCTGCAAGGAAACAAGCTCAGAGAATACCAAGGACCCCATAGTCCGTCCATCCTTCCTTCCTTCCTTCCTTCCTTCCTTCCTTCCTTCCTTCCTTCCTTCCTTCCTTCCTTCCTTCCTTCCTTCCTTCCTCCTCCTCCATAAATTCCACTCCCTTCTAACACTGATGGTGTTACCTACTTGGCTCATGAAACATCTGCAAGGAAACAAGCTCAGAGAATACCAAGGACCCCATAGTCCATCCATCCTTCCTTCCTTCCTTCCTTCCTTCCTTCCTTCCTTCCTTCCTTCCTTCCTTCCTTCCTTCCTTCCTTCCTCCTCTCCATAAATTCCACTCCCTTCTAACACTGATGGTGTTACCTACTTGGCTCATGAAACATCTGCAAGGAAACAAGCTCAGAGAATACCAAGGACCCCATAGTCCGTCCATCCTTCCTTCCTTCCTTCCTTCCTTCCTTCCTTCCTTCCTTCCTTCCTTCCTTCCTCCTCTCCATAAATTCCACTCCCTTCTAACACTGATGATGTTACCTACTTGGCTCATGAAACATCTGCAAGGAAACAAGCTCAGAGAATACCAAGGGCCCCATAGTCCGTCCGTCCTTCCTTCCTTCCTTCCTTCCTTCCTTCCTTCCTTCCTTCCTTCCTTCCTTCCTTCTCCTCCTCTCCATAAATTCCACTCCCTTCTAGCACTGATGGTGTTACCTAGTTTGGTAATGAATGTCTGCAAGAAAACCACCAAGCTCAGGAGTACCTAGGACTCCACCTCCCTCCCTCCTCTCCCTAAATTCCACTCCTTCTAGCACTGATGATGTTACCTAGATGGGTCCTAAAAATCTGCAAGAAAACCACCAGCCCAGATAACAACAAAGACTCCACAGTTAGCCCTGAACTACAAATATTTTGCATCCATGAGAAGAAGTCAATGTCAGGCACAAAGGATCAGGACCATACATGAAATTGCAGTTCAGAAGATTTATTGCTGAAGTCAAATCTAGTCAACTAAAGTTCAGTGCTAAATTGGCACTAGAAAAGAGTCAACCAAATTCAAGAGGTGTTGGGACTGAGATGGTTTGTGGCAACGCAACAACTCTAAGCTAATGACATGTTTAACGCCACCCACCAGCTCGGCCTGCTCTTCTCCTACATCCAGAGGGAAAGAGAAAGCAAGCATGCCTAGTCCAGCAGTGAAGAGGTGTGAGATAGCTGGCATTAATGAGATGAAGCTAGGAGCTATGAAGTAAGGATTGGACAGTTCTCGAGAGAGCAGCATTAAGAAATCGGATTGTCTCGATGGTGCTTGCTTGGTTGAGTTCATTAGTCTGAAGTTTACACTTGACTTACAACAACAGTTCATTCAGACCACGGGTTCCCAACCAGGGGTGCAAGACGATATTCCAGGAGGTGCGAAAACTTGGAGTTTTCAAAATTATAGTGTATATGCATAATTTCTTGCCGTTATTTTGAACTTTTGTAAGGAGTGTGAGAAGATATCAGAAGCATTCAAGGGATGCGGGGTATAGAAAAGGTGGGAGCCACTGATTTAGGCCATTCGAAGTTACCACGGCACTGAAAAAATGACTTACGGCCGATTTTCACACTTCTAACCACTGTAGCCTCCCTATGGCCAGGTGATCAA